>PVKE010023168.1:0-24897 GCA_004027555.1 Craseonycteris thonglongyai
AAGAAATAAAAACATTTATACATGATAAAAATGAAAATTAGGATGAACTAACAGACTCTTGCTGGCTGGTGGATTTGGGTTTTCTTGCTGACACCATGGAAAAATTAGATTCTTTCCATTTGGAGTTGCAGGGAAAAGACAAAAATAGAGCTGAAATGATAAGCTCTGTAAACGCATTTAAAGCAAAATTGACTTTGTTTATATCACATCTGCATATCAAGTCTCTCGTGCACTTCCCATAGATGAGGAAAATGCTAGGTAACAATGAATTGAACGTGTCATTATTTATTGAGACCCTGCAAGTGCTTCAAAAACAGTTGGAAGAGAGATTTCTGCAGTTTACAAATATCGAGCCAATTGTCTCCTTCTGTATCAATCCTTTTCCTTGCCAAATAAATGGAATAGAACTAGCTGCACGTATTGCAGACCTCATTCAGGGGAAAGCAGAAGAACTAGAGTTAGAAATTTTTAACCTTAAGAACGATATTTTGCTAAAATCCTTAATATCAGAGGATTTATGGAACATAGTCGACAAAGAAAGGTTCCCATTTTTAAAAAGAGCAGCATATAAAATCAAATCGTTTTTCGTGTCAACGTATTTATGCAAATCTTTGTTTTCAAACATGAATTTAATAAAATCACGATATAGATCTCAACTTACCGATGAGCATCTTACTAATTGTTTGCTAACAGGGTTGTCGTCATACTCTCCTAATTACCAGGCACTGGCCAATGAAATGCAATGCCAAAGATCACACTGACAGATTGGTTTTTTTATATTTTCTTTTATGTTTTTTTAAATGATTTTATTATACGTGTGTTTTTTATTTACTTTGTATCACGTTTTGTATATATGTTTCTTTGTGTGTATATAATTTGTACAATAAATTTATTATTTTAAAATTATTTTTATTATTTTTTATTCTTGTTCAATAATAAATATTCTTAAAAATAGCTGGTGCCCGTTGCCCTACTGATATTTTAGAATGTGCCCTAGGGTATAAAAAGGTTGGGAACCCCTGGCATAGTGGATAGACATTTAAATAGTTTACAAAGTGATCTCTCTGTTTAGTCTAGTATCCACCTGGCACTATACATAGTTATTACAATATTATTGACTATATTCCCTGTGCTCTGTTTTATACAAGGAACTGACTCCAGGACTGCCCCCTGCCTCCCCACCATGGGTTGCAAAATCTACAGATGCTCAAGTCCCTTAAACAAAATGGCATAGAATAATGCATACAGTTGACCCTCTGCATCCATGGATTTCTAACCACTGATCTAAACTACCGTTTTTAATCCATGATTGGTTGACTCCACAAATGCAAAACCTGGGGACACAAGAAGGACCAACTGTATTTATTGAAAAAATCTGTATGTAAGTGCACGCATGAAGTTCAAACCTGTGTTGTTCAAGGGTCAGCTGTATTTACTTTATTTATTTTTATTTTTTTAATATTTATTTTGGGGATGTCGGAATGGCTCAACAGAATGAGTGCTTGCGTTTCAGCCCCAGGGTCTGAGGATTGAATCCTGGCGCCAGCCTGTGTGGACCCATATCTGGAGGTCCCTGGCCTGGCTCCTGCCCTGCCCAGCTCCCCGCCCACCTGCATAAAAATGAAACCATGTTGAAAACTGGTAATGTACAACTATAGAGACTGCTCTGGGTCCTCCCCCTTCTCTCTGTTGCTCTGTCTCTGTCTCTCTGTCAAAAACAAGAAAATAAATGTTTTTTAAAAATAAAGATTTATTTTATTGTTTTGAGAGAAGATGAGAGAGACAGAGAGAGAATGAGAGAAGGCGGGTGGGGGTGGGAAGCAGGCTCCATAGTTGTATATCATCAGTTGTGACATAGTTTCATTTTACACAGGTGGATTTGGGGCCACACGGGGCAGGAACCAAACTGGGAGCTTCCTGCATGGGAGACGAGAATTTTTACAACAAACTCTCCTGGCAGTTACCAGTTGTGCTACAGTTCAGAATATAGGCTTGCAAGGGCCAGGGCCAGAATTTGATCCCTGGACCTTGCCATTGCAAGGCAAGTGCTCAAACTGCTGAGCTATCCTAGCGTCCCTGTATTTACTTTATTTATTGCTGGTCCCCCTCCACTAAAATGTAAACTTCATGAAGGCAGAGCTTTTCTGCTTTGTTCACCACGGTCTCCTTGGGACCTAGAACAGTACCTGGCATAGAATGGGCACTCAGGAAGTGTTTGTTGATTGAATTAATGAAATAGTAGAGAGGGGATTCAAGTGGGTCTGTCTTGTTCCAAAAGCATGTTCTTACCATTACACCATACTGTACTTTTCTTGCATAATTGAACTCCTTCAAGACAGACGTAAGACCACTGAGAGGCCAGAGCAAATCTCAGCCCTGCACAAGGTCCCACAGTAGAGCCAGTGAGGTCTACGTGTCACAGTGATTCCAGCCGGGCTTCGTTAGTTCGATTAAAAGAAATTCTCAGGGTGCTTCATAGGTGAAAATCTGTTCCCCAGCATCCTGTGACTGGAAAGCGATCATGTCAGGGCTTCTGGAAGGTTCTCTGAGGGAGACAGGTGTGAGATTCTGACTTGCTAAAGTGGGGAAACCTGCGCCGCATGCACACTCATGGGCCTGCCTGTCTATGCCAGGTTTGAGCAATTCATCCATATTCTGACACTGTTCAGAATTTATTGTAAAAGGGAATTGGGGAAAAGGAGTTTGGTCACATTCAATTTAAGCAGAGCAGCATGTAAGTAGGTCCTTTTTTAGTTTAATGGGATGTTTTAAGTATCAGGACCAGCATGGGGCAGGCAAAAAGGCTCCAGTCTTGGAAGTAGAAACCTGAGGCCAGGCTAGTCTTTATTAAATAGTTATATGATCTTGAGCAAATTACTCATGCAGTCCAAATTTTATTTCCTGTCGTGCAATGAGGAGCAATAGACTAATTAGCACTGGCAAGCTGGTGTGCTTTGCATTGAATTCAGCCTGTACATGGTTTGTTTTGGACGGCAGCATTTCTTTCGAATAGAATCTGAAGACCTCTAGACGGAGCCTGAGCTCTCCATTTTACGACATTCGGTACCACTCTCTCTTGTCTTACACCTGGGAACAGTCACTCCTCTGCGTTACCTGCCTGGCCTTGAAGGCAGCTGAGTTTTTCTTCCAGTAAAAGAAATCTAATGATTCCAAGAAATACAATTCTTCCTATCAGTAATGGTGCCCAATGGGAGATGGCGGATGAAGAGAACAATAGCTTTTGGATTCTAGAATGAAGAAACTAGTTTATATAAATAGAAACACAGTCTGTTAACCTTAAACTATAGTAATTTAGTTTCAACTCATTTCCTTAATGATCAGACAGTGCCCTTACAAGGTCTCTAATCTTACTGAAATATTTTTCCATGATGTACAGGTGACAGAAGGAATTTCCTGCAATAAGGAGAAACTGAGTCGATGTGGATATGCCCCTTCATACAATACTTGCATAAGCAACACTAAAGCATAAATATTAAGAAAGATGAGTTTTGGGGAAATAAGTGTAATTCCCTCCTTGGATGCCAGAAACAGAGAAATAAAAACTAGTGCCATGCACATGAGCCGGTAGGAGGTAGTTCAAGAGAGTTTGGACACAGACATAGATTTGGGGGGTGGGAGAGCAGGCCTGGAGTGTGTGTGCAAAGCTGGGGTGGTAGACGTAGTCTTCTATAATACATAAGGCTCAAAGAGCCTCAAAGAGGAGGCTTGCTGTCCAAATGATTAAGGCAATGAAAGAAGAAATAGAAACCATTAAAATAACAAAAAACAAAACAAAAACCCAAAACATATGTTTGAAACAGAAGAGAGCTTTGCTTGCTTTAAACTGCCTCCTCTACTACATAAAGACTCAAACTCTCATCCTTTTCTGAGTCAGTACATGAAGCAATGAGTCTATTTTTATAGCCAATAAACTGAATATTGATCATTCAGTCTTGAGATTTCAGATCCTAAGCTGTTTATCTCAACATTTAGCATTTATTGACCACCTACTTCAAGGCAGGCACCGGTAGTCCCTGCCCTCTAGGCCTTTCATGACTACCCGTCCTTGGCTTGGGAGGTAATGCAATCGGGCTGACTCCTCTGTGTGGTCGCCCACGCCAGCCAGAGGCCCAAAGTGGTGGTGCCAGGATCGGGCCATGAGAGTCCACCCCATTGTGAGAAAGACTGACCACACTTTCCAATTCCAGACCAGTGTTCCCATAGCAAAGTCCAAGTGGAAACATCAGTATCTTATTTAAGGGGAGAATTAAAAAAAAAAAAAAAAAAGATTCCTAGTATCAAGAGCTATTTTACTGGTGGCAGGAGAAGGAATTTCAGGAAGGTATTCTTAGCATAATTGTTCTCAATAAGTGTGTGTCGAATTAAATTATAACTCAGTTTTGTGCTGCCCTAGCTCCACTGTGTTATGACCAAGATTTCTAAAACATTTGGGATAAGAAAAGGTTTGGCAGGAACCAAAGCATTTATAATGGAAAAAACAGAGCTTTTTTTTTTTTTTTTTCATAAAGGATATGATTTCAGCACATATTCTCTAAATCAAATTTTCTGACATGTTCCCTTGAATTGTATTCCAGTTCTTTTTTAAATGGGGAGGATTAAGGATAAGGGTGGATAGACCTCCTTATTTTATTAGCAAAGATGACAATGCCCTTGGAATCAACAACTTTTGTATTTCAAACCCAGACAAGACCATTGCCTCTACAAGGTATAATACATTCATTAATAATAAAATGATCACAGAAGTTGACCTGTCTAGGGGTTTCTGCTTTGTGAATGAAAACACTATGTTCCCGGAAGCCCCTAGATTTCTTCTCTTTCCTGGAGGAAAGTAAGGGAAAACCAATGAGCCCTACAGCTGAGAAAGCCTGGCGTCTTCTGGGAATGCATTGCACAGGTATCCAGGAATCCAAAACGAAGCTGTTTTATTCATTTCAACTGTCTCTGTGACCAGTGCCAACTGTCCT
Organism: Craseonycteris thonglongyai; assembly: GCA_004027555.1. NCBI lineage: Eukaryota > Metazoa > Chordata > Mammalia > Chiroptera > Craseonycteridae > Craseonycteris > Craseonycteris thonglongyai. The sequence goes on from PVKE010023168.1 coordinate 4,986, forward strand.
CGTCTATAGAATCTTGTGTGGGGAATACTAAGGGGCTGGAATGGAAGGCTCAGCAGGTTGAAGTCTGTTTCTAGTGGCTGGTCCAGGTTTTCTTTTACAAGCAGAGGGAAGAGCTATCTTATTTTTGAGACCTCTTACTGCTGTAATTATTTTTCTTTTCTTTTTTTAATTGTTAGATTTATTAGGGTGACATAGGCTAGTAAAAGTTACATAGGTTACAGGTGTACAATTCTATAGTGCTTTGTCTATGTGTTACAATATGTGATCACCACCCAGAAACAGTTCTCTTTCCATCATCATATATTTAGCTCCCATTTTTATTTTCTGATGTGTACAAGTTACATATTTTATTATGTATTAGATTCTGAAGTTGGTGGGGTTTTTTCTGACCCAGTTAAGACAAAGAGTCCTTAAGCACTCTTCCTAGCCCTTAGCACATGGAAAACACATCATCCCTCTTTTTTATGAAGCAAATGAGCAGCTAACCTCTGTTCCACGAACCCACGACTTTGCCCCCACTCCATTCTCCCACTCAGCTCCACTTCGTTCTGTCACTGTATGATGGTAGGTAGGTTTTGTGAGCTGTGCTCCTCTCACCAACTGACAAAGAATTAAAATAGAATTGTCCTTTGCTCCTTGGGCTATGTTCAAAGGGGAAACATTTTAAATGGTCCTTCCTCAGAAGTCCCCAAAAAGATAGAATACCGGTAATTAAATGAATTACCAAGAAAATCTGCATGAGATTCTAATTTGTTTTTCTAGCTAATGAAGATACTATATCCTGAATATAATGCAATACTATTTAACAATAAAATAACAGGGCAATGATCAATTTTTGTATATAATTGGTTTTCGGGATTTATATTGTAAATATATATATTTTTCTCTCAACATTTGGATAAATATTACATTTTATTCTCTTACAAAATAAAACTAGGATTTTGTATTTTGTTTCACTGGAACAAGCTTTTAAAAGGTTTCTTTTGACATTGTTAAATACATTATGTCTCTTCAATTTTTAGAATAAAATGTACAAAGTAGCAAGAACAAATAGAAATCTGTTTTGACCAAATTATATTGATCCAAGTGCTGCTGTTTGATCCAAATATACTGAGCTTTTCAAAGCTACAGGTGCTTGTGTGTGAAAATCCCAAAATCCCAACATAGATCTCATTTAGAGGAGCTTTGATTTGTGGTAAATATAAGCTCCCCAATAGGGAATGGTTAAAATCAGCATCCCAGGGCAAGATGATGGATCATCTGTGAGAATTCCACCCCCAAGTGCAACTTTAAGGGTGCTGCTAAGGGCACTGCAGGTACCACCAGAGGCTAGACACCAGCATCTCTGTCCACATTAGGAGTCCTTTCTTCGAATACAGAAGCCGACAGCAGTCTCCCCGATGACTTGTCAAACAGGCCCATCTACTCAAATTATTTTCTTTTCATAGGTTGAGGGGAGCCCAATGCCAGCCTGTATCCGTCGGGCACATTCCTGCCTCTAGGTCTTGGGTTGTGTGAACACAGAGCTAGAGGTGGGCAGATAGCTGGATTTCGCTATTACTGAAGGCACACATTCGGAAGCCCCCGGAACCTGCTGGCCTCCATTCCTAGAGCTTTCCTGGTAAGGAGGCAAATCAGTGTTGCCCTAGTATGGCCAGCCAGAATTAACCAGCACCAACTCAGCTTCACCAAGGGGTTTACTAAAAAAGAAACTACGTTGGTTTTGCCACCTCTGGTCCCTAGGTCCTTAACTCCAATTGTGTCTTTTGCTTCAGGAGATGTCCTTTTAACTCAGGACTCAATAAATAAAATAATTGAGACTGGTTGTGCCTACCAGTGGGAAGGAGAAATGTGCAGAGTTTTTCTAAGTCATTAATCTAGCTCATGAGATGAAATGTTATGTAGCAACTAAGAATGTTATTTTAGAAGAATTATTGGTTGACCGATAAAGACATTCATGCTATCTTATTAGTGTAGTTGCAACAGTAAGCACAGTATGATATATTTTATAATAAGTTAATGACTTACATTCTGTAGCTCAGAGCTCTTCCATTTTCTATGTTCCTTGGCTTCCTTCTAATTTTTCTCTTCTCTTCCAGCCAGAGAAATCTTCATCTAATTTGGGGAGAAAGGTCAAGAAAAACAGTGTATCCTTACTGAGAGGATTCTTCCAGATCTTTTCTTTATGGTATAAAAGCACAAACTATTAGAAAGAACAATTCTCATGCATGCACATGGTGAACTCATGCTAAAGTTTTATTATCTCATCAATGAAGGAACCAACAGCAAGACAAGAGCTGGTTTGAAAAAAAATTGAGAAACTGGGATTATATACCATATTTTTCCATGTATAAGATGCTCCATGTATAAGATGACCCCTACTTTTCTAACCCAACATTAAGAAATCAATACAGGGGTTCTCCCATGTATAAGATGACCCCCAATTTTTGGTCTAACAATTTTAAACAAAGGTATCATCTTACAAACAGAAAAATACATTAGTTAGTGGGGAAAGGAATATTGAAATATATTGCTAAATAGATACTAAACAAGTTAATGCTCTATGAGGTCTGACAATTAAATCCACAAACTTGCCACCATGCATTCACATTGACAGCACTGTACAAACAACTCAGTAAGGTTTTACAATCTTGGTATATCAGTGTCTCACAGCTGTGTTTGTGTTGACACATGGCAGTATTTTGCTAAGTGGCGTTCATTATTGTTGTTGCATGTTTTTGTGTGTCATCGTGAGAATGTTGGAGCTTGAATTAGAGCAGCGTACAAACATTTAATTTCTTACTAAACTTGGCAAAAGTGGAAATGACATCAGGGACATGTTAGTCCAAGTTGATGGGATAATGCCATAAAGAAAACAGTGGTGTACAAATGGATGAAACATTTTTCTGAGGGGAGACAAAGTGTCACCGATGAAGAGAGGTCAGGGCGGCTAGTAATGAGTAGCACTGATGAAAGCAGTATAAAAATTCACTGAATTGTGTGTCAAAATTGGCATCTGACTGTGAGAAGCATAGCAGACCAAGTAATCATTAATAGAGAAACAGGAAAATCTTAACTGCAAGTCTTAGCATGAGAAAGCGGTGTGCATAAGTGGTCCCAAAAAAGCTCACCAATGAACAAAAGCAAAGAAGAGTTGAAGTTTTCCAAGGCCTTTTGGAGAGGCAAACCGATGTTTTGGTCCTTGTTATCACTGGTTAATAAACGTGGGTGTACCAATACGTCAAAGTGCACAATGGAAGTCAGCCAATTCTCCATGACCAAAAATGTTTTGACAGTCCAAATCAAGAGACAAAACAATGCTGCTGACCTTTTCTGATATCAGAGGGATTGTTCATTATGAATTTGTGCCAACTGGACAAACAGTCACCCATGTTGACTATTTGGAAGTGCTGAAAAGGCTTCATGAAAAGATTGGATGAAAACCTGAACTTTTCGCCAACCACTCCTGGCTCTTGCCTCACAACAGTGCATCAGCTAGCACAGCACTATCTTTGAGAGAGTTTTTAGACAGTAAACATATAACTATTGTAATACCCTCCCTACTCACCTGATGTGGCCCCTCATGACTTTTTTTTATAGATTTATTTTATTGTTATTGTTTGTTTGTTTGTTTGTTTTTGACAGAGAGACAGAGATAGAAGAGGACAGAGAGAAGGGGTAAGACCCAGAGTAGTCTCCATAGTTATACATCATCTGTTTTCAACATGGTTTTATTCCACACAGGTAGTAGGGGGAGTGGTGCACAAGGTGGGAACTGGGCCAGGGGGCCTCCTGCATGGGAGGTGTGCTGCCACAAACTGGGGGCCAAACCAGGGGGCTTCCACATGGGTAGCTTGCTCCAGTGAGAATCAAACTGGGGGCCTCCCACATGGGAAGCACACCCCAGTTAAGCATATGGGTCCACATGGGCCAGCACTGGGACTTGATCCTCAGACCCGGGGCTGTAAAGTGAGCACTTAACCCACTGAGTCATCCCAGCTTCTCCCGATGACTTTTTTCTTTACCCAAAGAGAAAGGAAACATTGAAAAAAAGACATTTTAATGACATTTAGGACATCAAGTTTAATACTATGAAGGCTCTTATTGCCATTCTAGAAAAAGAGTTCCAAAATTGCTTTGAAGGGTGAACTAGGCACTGGCATTGATGCATAACTTCCCAAGGGAAGTAGTTGGAAGGTGAGTTATGTAGCACTTTTTCTAGGATGAGTTTGCGAACTTAATTGGCAGACCTCATATAGACACGTGTTGGGGTTATCTTCTCTGCCAGACTGCTGTCACTGATACATTATCACACCTTATAATTTTTCTACAAGTTAATCTCTAACTCACAAGGGTTGTAAAATGTCTGGGCTGCAACCAAGGGGACAGTCCCTGGGTGACTCAGGTGACCCTTCCCAGACTTTTTAGAAATGCAGCCATTATTTTTTGCCTTATTTTGACATTTTAAATAGCTTTTCTTGCATGACACACACTTCATATCCTGGGTCTCTTAGGGTTTAGACTTTAGAAATGTAAAACCTAAGATTTGATTTGTTTTCAGCTTTTCTGCCAAAATAACCCTTCCTTTCCAAACCTAGGAAAGAATAATCTTACACCAGTGCTGGGGTAAGCTAAGAATCAAAGACCAGCAGTACCAGCAGGTACCAGCAGTATTAGCTTCTTCTGGAACTGGGGCTGCTAATGGACGACAAGCACAGAGAATACCTAAAACAAGGTAATTAAGTATATTTTCTCTGTGTAGTAACTTCTAACCCTTCTCTCCATCTCAGACTGATGACAACTGATCCTTTACCATCTTGGGAGAAGATAAGAAGAAAACTCTCTGGTTTATTTGGTCAGTCCAAAGGAAAGATCTAACGGTGGCTCTTTCCCAATAAATGTCCTACCCAGATCATCCTCCAGTAGAGTTTAGGATTGTCAAGCCCAATTTACAGAGTTTTCAAATAGCCTCTTAGTTCCCAACCCTTAATCATGAGTAATCAGTCAAAGAACACCAGACATCTGGGGAAAGTCTCTAATTTAGAAGATAGAGATACAAAGAAAAAGCAACTTGGAGAAAATAGGGAGAAGAATACATTTTTTATTTTTTAAAAAGAAACCAATTGTGAGTAATATATCAAAGAGCTAAGAGAAGATACTGTATCCATAAAATAAGAATAGGACCTTATTCCCCTCCCCACCTCACACAAAAGGAACATTCAGAAAACAACAGAGCTCCTTGGTTTAAAAATGTGATAGCAAAACAAAGAAGGGATGGAAGATCAAGTTGAACTCTTGCCCATAGAAAGTAAAGCAAAAATACAAAAAAAAATTGGAGAAAATAAGAGGATTAATCAAGGAGGTCCAAAAGCCAAATGACAGAAATTTCAGACAGACAAACAAACAAAACAACAGCAAATGGAAAAAGGAAATTGACAATAAAATGATTCAAGAAAGTTCCCAGTCGGAAGTTCATGATTTTCCAGATTGGAATGACTTGACATATGCTAAAACAAGAAGCCAGAGATAGTAAGCAACACCTTTAAAATTCTGAACCTAAAACCTTTAGTGTATTCATACTATCCTTCAAATGTGAGCACAGCATGAAGGCATTTATTTTTTTTTTGACAGAGAGAGAGAGAGACAGAGAGAGAGAGAGAGATACAGAGACAGAGAGAGAACTGAACTGGGGGAGCTCCCAGTTCAGCATATGGTTCTGCACGGACCGGGGCTGGGATTCCATCCTCGGTCCCTGGCGCTGCAAAGTGAGCGCTTAACCCACTGAGACATCCCAGCTTCCCCTGAAGGCATTTTTAAACTATCAAGGTTTCAAAAAATATCTCTCCTGTGCATCTTTTCTTTTTCTCCTTCCAGGAATACACTGGGGGATGGGTTATACTAAAAGAATGGATTCAACTCAAAAAGAGGATGACTAGGATGTTGAAGATCCCACACAAGAGAGAAACAAGGGACTTTTCAGGATGATAGAGGAGTGAGATCTCAGGATAACAATTTGTGCACAAGGGCAGAGGGGCACCAGCTGAAAATACAGCAGTGTGGCATTTTGCTCAGACTGTCATCTGTGCCATTTCGTCATATCCTCCAAACAAGGGATTAAAGCAAGAAAGAGGAAGATGTGAGGTCAAGGAAGTAGGAAATACAATCATGAGAATGGCAAAGGGAATTCCCAGGATGATGGCAGAGCAGTGGCCTCAAAAGAAACAGTTGACATTTAATACTCTGTACACTTATTTTTTAGTTTCATGAAACAAAAGAAAAATATTATTAAATTTTGAAGGATGTAAAACTTCATTCAGTGCACAGCTCTAAGTGACATGATGATGGATAACCAACTTCTTTGCTTATGAGTGTTTTCTGGAATTAAAAAAAAGATAAGTTATTTATGTCATTAAAAAAAGATATAAACATATAATTATTTAATCTCCAAATCTTTTTGTTTGTTTTTTTGGTGTAGGATTCAGTGGACTTTCGTATACTAACAAAGTTGTAAAACTAACACTGCCACCTAAATTCCAGAACATTTACATCTCGAGAAAGTAACCTTTACCCAGTAATAGCCATTCCTCATTTCCCCTCCCCCGCTTAATGCTTTGAAAGCACTAATCTACTTTCTGTCATTATAGATTTGCCTATTTTGGATACTGCATATCAATGGAATCATGCAATATATGGCTTTTTGTGTGTGACTTTTTTCATTTACCATAACATTTTCAAGATTTCTTCCATGCTTAGCAAATATCACTACCTCATTTTTTTTTAGGGAATAGTATTCCATTGTATAGATATCCCATATTTTGTTTATCTAGTCACCAGCTAATGGATATTTAGGTTGTTTTCACCTTTTGGCTCTTATGAATAATGCTACTATGAACATTTATGTACTAATGTTTTTCAATTCTCTTCCTAGCAATAGATTTGCTGAGCCATATGGTACTGCTATGTTGAACTTATTAAGGAACTGCCCAACTGTTCTGCAAAGCAGATGCAATTTTCACATTTCAACCAACAATGTTTTAGGGTTCCAATTTCTCCCTATTTGTGTCAACACTTGTTTTTGTCTTTCTGGTCACAGCCATACTAGTAGATGAGAAGTGGTATTTCATAGGATTTTGATTTGCAGTTTCCTAGAAATTAATGATATTGAACACCTTTTCATGAGTTTACTGCCCATTAGTATATATTCTTGGAGAAATGTCTATTTTAATCATTTGTGCATTTTAAAATTAGATTATTTTGGGGGAAGTCAGGATTTCTCAGTGGATTAAGTGCTCACTTTGAGGCCCTGGGGTCTGACGATCGAGTCCTGGCCCTGGCCCGGGTGGACCCATATGTCGAAATGGGGTGTGCCCCAGTTCAGTTCTCACTGGGGTGATCCTCCCATGTTGGAGGCCCCAGGTTCAGCCTCCAGCTCACAGGGGTGTACCTCCCATGAGTTCCTCAGCCTGGTTCCTGCCCTATGAGGCCACCGCCCATCTGTGTGAAATGAAACCATTCGTGTTGAAAAATGATGACGTACAACTATGGAGACTGCTCTGGGCCCTCCCCCTTCTCTCTGTCTCTCTCTGTCTCTGTCTCTCTTTATCTCTGTCAAAAAATAAATAAAATTAATTTAAAAAATATAAAAAAAGAATAGCTAAAAAAGTTAGATTATTTGTGTTTTTATTGTTGAGTTTTAAGAGTACAGTGTGATTTTGAGGTTAACCTCAACTACTTTTTTTTAATGAAGATGTGGTAAAGTCCCTAGCCATATAGTTAAGGAATGTGAACTATTCTCATTTGGGCTTTTGCCATGCTGTATCATTCACAATGATCCATTCTGTATCATTGACAATGATCCTTTTTGTTGTCTTTCTGGTTTTTTATTTTGTTGTTGTTGTTTTTTGGTACCATGTTAAATAAAATTAAAATGAAAGCTTTTTAAATATCAGGATCTTTAATAAAAATTATAGAGACTGTTTCTTGTCTGTCTACAATTTCTAAAAATGTTCATTTTTTTTTAATCCCGGGGAAGCCGGGATGGCTCAGTGGGTTAAGCACTCACTTTGCAGCCCCAGGGACCAAGGATCAAATCCCGGCCCCGGCCTGTGTGGACCCATATGCTGAACTGGGGAGTGCCCCCCAGTTCAGTTCTCACCGGGGTGAAGACCCCGGCCCTGTTCCTGCCCTGTGCAGCCCCACTCCCACCTGTGGAATCAAACTATGTGGAAAAACCAATGATGTACAACTATGGAGACTGTTTTGGGCCCTCCCCCTCCTCTCTGTCTCTGTCTCTGTATCTCTCTCTCTGTCAAAAACAATAAAAATAAATCTTAAAAAAAAATTTTTTTTAATCCCAAATGAAATTAGCTATTTCTCTGATTATGAAATAAGTCTGTATTTTCTGTAAAAAAAAAAAAAAAATATGCAAGGAATTTCAGTTTCCAGATCTGCATGTACAGAGCTTGGAAGTCACCACTCTGCCCTAACAAGTAAAAAGCTAAACAATGAAAAAGCAACTCTTCTAGGATCTGTAAGAGAGGGGTTTGCCCCATGTCCTTCAAGATTGGAGAGGGGTAAATACAGTGAGTCGTGGCTTGCTGGAGCAGAGTCTCATGAATGAAAACCACTGTGCGATTTGGTGGCAGGGTAAGAAAACCCAAACTGTAATTGGCAAATTGCTGGAAGCTCAGTGTGGACAAACTCCAGGGGAACTCAGTCATGGGAGGCCTCCACAATTTTGTGAGATTTACCTCCAGGGGCTTGCCCAAGTTTTCAGAAAATTTTGGAGAAAAATTCCCTTGAGCAGGGGAAAATAAACCATTTTGAAATATGCCAGAGCACTCTGTTCTTTTTAACAAGGTCTGCCATCAGAAGAAATTAATTAACTAGAGCCTAATCTGCTGTGATATTATCAGAGTGTAACTGATCTGGGGAAAGGAAAATATCCAGCCTACTGTAGTTTTTCTCCCATGTAAGAAAGATAAAAAAAAAACTTTCAAAGTGAAGGAGAAATGAAAACATTCTCAATCAAACAAAAATTGAGGAAATTTGTTTCCAGACCTGCCTTGAAAGAAATTTTAAAAGAAGTTCTTCAGAGAGAAGGATGATATGTCAGAAACTTGGAAAGAAGAGCATTGAAGAAGGAATAAATGAAGATAAAATAAAAACTTTTATGTTTTTATTCTTAGTTGGTCTAACAGATAACTGTTCAAAATAATAGCAACAGTGTAGTCAATTATGTATGCTTATGTATATATCTTATGTATATATACACATACATACACATATATGTATATATAAGTGAAATAAATGAAAGTAATGATATAAGAGAGGGGAGGAAGGAGTTAGAATTATTTTGTTATTATAAGGTATTTAAGCTATCCATGAAGCAATATAGTGTCATGTAAAAGTGTGCTTGAATTAGTTGTAAATGTATATTGCAAACTCTAGGACAACCATTAAAGATGTTTAAAACATATATAACTGATATGTTATAAAAGAAGATAAAATGAAATCATATAAAATGCTCATTTAAAACTATGAAAGGCAGAAAAAAGTGGAAGAAAAAAGAAAAATGAATAAGAGCAACAAATAGAAAACAAATATGGTAAATGTTAATCCAATTATGTCAATAATACTTCTGAATATAAATGAACTAAATGCACCAGTTAAAAGAGAGAAACTGGGGAAACCTGGATGGCTCAGTGGGTTAGGTGCTCACTTTGCAGCGCCGAGGACCAAGGATCGAATCCCAGCCCTGGATTGTGCGGACCCATATGCTGAACTGGGGAGTGCCCCCAGTTTAGTTCTCACCGGGCGAGACCCCGGCCCAGTTCCTGCCCTGTGCAGCCCCACTCCCACCTGTGGAATCAAACTATGTGGAAAAACCAATGATGTGCAACTATGGAGACTGTTCTGGGCCCTCCCCCTTCTCTCTGTCTCTGACTCTGTATCTCTGTCTCTCTCTGTCAAAAACAATAAATAAATCTTAAAAAAAAAAAAGAAATTATCAGAATGCATCAAGAAACAAGACCCAACTATATGTAGTATACACAAAACTGACTTTAAATATAAAGACATATAATTAAAATAATTATAAGTAAATGAATTGAGAAAAATATGTCATGTTAACACTTCAAAACTTAAAAAGAAGGCAGGAGTAGTTATATTAATTTCAGACAGAGTAGACTTTAAAGCAAGGAAAATTGTCAGGGATAAAGGGCATTACATATGATAAAGGCTTGGTCAATTCTCTAAGAAGACATAACAATCTTTAACAAATATATATCTAATAAAAAATGTATCAAACTAAATGAGGCAAAAACTGATAGAATTGCAAGGACAAATATATAAATCCACTGTCATAATTGGACACTTCCACACTCCTCTAGCAGAAATGAACATATCCAGAAGATAGAAAATCAGTAAGGACATATTGAACTCAATAATACCATCAATCAACTGGAGATAATTGACATCTTTAGACTACTTCATCCAACGACAGCAGACTATACATTTTTTTCAAGCTCACATGGAATATCTACTAAAATAGACCACATTGCAGGCCACAATACACACAATAAATTTAAAAGAATTATACAAACTCTGCTCTCAGACCACAGTGGAATTAAACTAAAAATAATAACAGAAAAATAACTGGAAAAAATCCCAAAATGAGTAGAGAGTAAACAACACATTTCTTAATAACACATGTCAAAGAGGAAATCTCAATAGAAATTTAAAAAGATTTTGAACAAAATGAAAATAAAAACATGACGCATCCATATTTGTGGTAATCAGTAAAAACAGTGATTAGAGGGAAATTTATAGCATTGAGTGCATCTATTAGAAGAAATATCTAAAATCAATAATCTAACTTTCCACCTTAGGAAATTAGAAAAAGAGCAAATTAAAACCAAAGTAAGAGGAAGCCAGGATGGCTCAGTGGTTAAGCACTCACTTTGCAGCGCCGGGGACCGAGGATCAAATCCCAGCCTCGGCCCGTGCAGACTCATATGCTGAACTGGGGGAAATCCAGTTCTGTATCTCTCTCTCTCTCTCTCTCTCTCTCTCTCTCTCTCTCTCTGTCAAAAAAAAAACAACACAAAAAACAACCAAAGTAAGTAGAAGAAAATAAATAATAAGGCAGAAATCAATGAAATTAAAATCAGAAAATCAGTCTAGAAAATCAATAAAGCCAGAAGCTATTTTTTAGAAAAGATCAGTAAAATTAATAAACTCTAGCTAGGCCACTTAAGAAAAAGGAGAAAAGACAGAAATTACTATCAGAAATGAAAGAGGAAATATCATTACACATCCCACAGACATAGAAAGATAATAAAGGAATACTATGAACAACTCTGCCCCCAAATTTGATAGCCTAAATGAAATGGATCAATTCCATAAAGATATAATTTGCCAAAACTCATACAAGAGGGTATAGATAATCTGAACAGGCCTATATCTATTAAAGAAATTGAGTAATTGAGTAATGAACTTCCACACCAGAAAGTACTAGGCCCAGGAGGTTCACCAGTGAATTCTAACAAACGTTTAAGGAAGAAATTATAACAATTCTGTACAATCTCTTTCAGAGGATAGAAACAGAAGGAATCCTTCCTAGCTCAATTTATGAGGTCAGTATTACCCCCAAAACAAAACCGACCACATATAAGAAAAGAAAACTGCAGATCAATATCTCGCACTATAAACAAAGACTCAAGAGTCCTCAACAAAATATTGGCAAATAAAATCCAACAATATATATAAAAATAATTATACACCAAAACCAAGTTGTATTTATCCCAGGCCTGCAAGGCTGGTTCAACATTCAAAATCAATTAACGCAATCCATCACATCAAAAGACCAAAGAAGAAAAATTATATGATCATATTAATAAATTCAGAGACCTAAATGTAAAACAGAAAATTATAAAACTCCTAGAAGATAACATAGGAGAAAACCTACGTGACCTTGAATATGTCAATGACCTTTTAGATACAACAACAAAAATGTGATCTATGAAAGAAATAATCATTTAGGGGGAAGCCGGGATGGCTCAGTGGGTTAAGCGCTCACTTTGCAGGCCCGGGGACCAAGGATCAAATCACGGCCCCAGCCCGTGTGGACCCACATGCTGAACTGGGTAGTTCCCCCAGTTCAGTTCTCTCTCTGTCTCTGTATCTCTCTCTCTCTCTCTCTCTCTCTCTCTGTCAAAAACAATTTAAAAAATAAATAAATACTTAATTTAGGCAAAAAATATCTCACTATTTTTAACTGGCATTTTTTAAATTTCCAGAAATGTCAAACATATTTCCATGTGTCTGTTGGCAATTTGTTACCTTTTTCTTGACAGAGAGAGAGAGAGAGAGAGAGAGAAAGAGAGAGAGAGAGAGAGATACAGAGACAGAAACAGAGAGAAGGGGGAGGGCCCAGAACAGTCTCCATAGTTGTACATCATTTGTTTTTCAACATAATTTGATTCCACAGGTGGGAGTGGGGCTGCACAGGGCAGGAACTGGGCCAGGGTCTTCACCCTGGTGAGAACCAAACTGGGGGCACTCCCAGTTCAGCATATGGGTCCACTCAGGCTGGGGCTGGGCTTCGATCCTCAGTCCCCGGGGCTGCAAACTGAGTGCTTAACCCACTGAGCCATCCTTGCTTCCCCTGTTACCTATTTTTAAATTTGCTTATCTGGGTGCTCTGCCAGTTTTTTCATAGGAATGTTAGTCTTTTCTTATTGATGTATTAGAATTCTTTGTATAATAGAAATATTGATTTTTTTTTACCTGCATTATGCACAATGATCTCATTTAAACATAGTTTTTATGAAGTTGGTCTACAACTTTAATTTTCTTTTCTTGCTGGATTTGCACAATTCTGGGACATTCAGTGCAGACTCTGTAAAATACCTGTTGTCATGCTGGGCACATTTTCTTTTTGGGTATAACTTTGTGTCCTACATCTTTAAGTTTGCTGATATCCTGAGGTGCTGCTCAATAATGAGAAGAAATTTATGGACTTAGACTTTTTGGTGAAAAGCAAATAAATTTCAGTTTTATAATTATCTGAAAAAAAAATTCTATTCTCTTCCTGTGCTCTAGGCTGTATCCTCTAATCCAGGGGTGGGCAATTGTTTTGGTTCGGGGGCCACTTTGTGGAAACGAAGGTTAGCGAAGGGCCACACCTTTTAAAATGATTGCATTTATTAGTTAACTTTGCATTTCAGAAAAGATATAAATTGTATCATAAAAATCTAATGTCTTGGTGGGCCACAAGAAAACCTGTAGAGGGCCGCAGTTTGCCCACCTCTGCTCTAATCACACGATTAGTCTTTCTGGCATAGCCAACCACCATCCTGAGTCATCTTGTTAGCGTAGATTCAGTTTTGGTCTAGGGGCCCACCATGAATAATAAAGACACCCCCATTCCTTGGGATATTTCAAGGATTTAGAGGTTACCTCCCAGGAACTTGAAGAAAAGACCAGCCACTGTTTTTATTATAAAATAATAGTGATGATGATGACATAATTTCTAGTGTACCCTACTCCTCCGACTTCAGAAACAAAATACCCTAACCCAGTTTTACACTTATCTTTGAAGAGAATGCTTAAGAAGCAAGTCTCATGGGGAAATCTGGGATACAAGTGTGGATCAGCACTTCAGATCCTCCTTAGCTATAGAATAAATTCATGACCTCAGCTTCAAGAGGCCTTCTATTGGTTGATCCTCCCCAGCACACACTCTGAAATCTCACCAAATTGTTTTTGGTTTTTTTTACCCCTCTGAACACTTCTCTTGTTAACCGGACCCTGGGCATTTTCCAATGGAAAATGGAGTTGTTGGCTTCCTTGGCTTCTGTTTATAGTCCAGTAAATTGACAGATGAATCAAGTAATCACCATATTCCACACTGATGTAATACAAGTGGAGGATTGAAAGCAGGAGAATGTCAAGTAGTCTATTTGGGGCCATGGGACCAGTGGACGGAAGGAAAATTGAAAAGGTGAAAGATGCAGAGACTGAAACAGTGGAAGACCCAATAGTTAAATAGGAGCTGTCTTAATGAGAATGTGTCAACTCAGGGCCAATGAGATGTCAGCAGATGGGATGCACCTGTCCCTGGAGAGCCTCAGAAAGCAAAATCAAGCACCAGAGCCCAAAATGGAAATAGGAAAACCAATTCAGACACCTCAGACATATTTTAGCAAATAAAGTCTCAGCTCCCAAAACAATAGATGTTGCCCAGAGGGGTGCACCTAACATCCCCCCACACCTCTACACTTTCCGAGGGTGGAGCACTCTTCAGGGAATATTCAAGCCTGCTTTGTTGGTTATTCTTAGAGTGATCAATTTTTATCAAGAATACTCATTCATCTGTTTAAATGAAGTCCAATTGCTTTGGCTACAAAGAACTGCTAGAGTTAAATGGCCCCAAGTCTCTGGAGTCTGCTTTGTAAGAGAATAATTTTAATTCAAGTGATTAATTTATTAGGATGTTGGAGCGTGGCAAGAGAAAATCTGGCAGAGCCTTTTTCATAGCTGTTGTTAACAGGTCGTCTGCTATTGTTAAAAGCAGGACCCTAGAACTATTGGAACAAAGCAGAGTCAGGAGATGACTTGGCTGATATTTCACGTTGACCATGTTAACCTAATTCAACCCCCAGTTCATAGTGCAAATATTTATTGAGCTTTGATCTGAGGAGGGTGGCTGGTGAGACAGGGGTTTCTATGCAAGGCTGTTAACCTGTTCATTCCGAACTCCCTCTTCCTCCCAGGTATGTGTCTGTTAATTATCTACTCGTATCAGGGAAGAGCATTTTGAAGGCCTCCATGATATGGGAAGTGGCCAATTCTCCACTCCCCTCTTGCAGAATTGCTGCTCCTGGGGCTGTGGGCAGACATAAAGGAAAAAGTTATTCCAAAAATATTACGTTTCAGTCTCTAAAGGCTGATGTTCCAAGGACAGGTTTACGCTTTCTGAATTGCTGCTTGTCAAGACAGGAGCCAAGATGTGAGAGAAGAAGCTGAAATACAATAATCAGCAATGGCCAAAAGCAGAACAGAGGGTGGGTGCAGTCTTCCAATTCAGGTTTGTAACTCTATTGACTCCAGCTGGGCTGAGGGCTGATAATATGTCTGTAGCTGAAACAAAAGCTTTCGGTTCCCTACAGCTCTCCCATCCCCACCTTCTCCACCCTGAAAAGATTTGGCACCTCTTGTAAACCCAGGGAGTTCCTTAATGCCTTGAGACATTTTGAAAATACTGTTGAGAGAGGTGTGCTGTTCCGTGGTTTTTCAAGTTGCTGTTTAGTCACAAAGATCAGTGCTGTGAAGAAATTTAAAAAACAAGTGGAGGTGGTAGGTGGGCCTTCAGACCCTTGGTATTCCTGGGGTGGGGGTTGTGGGGTGGTTTTCTCAGAAGCACATTTGAAAGCAAGTAATATAAAAGATAGGGAGGACAATTTCTTGGTCATTGCCTCAGGAAAAGATGTGAAGAAAGCAGCCTGACCCCTGTGGGTTCCTGTCTCCTTTCCATTCCTACTTTTCCCCATGCCTGTTCATCCTCGTTTTTAGCCAAAATTATCTCACTGAGGGAGTTATGTGACTAGGGGTGGTTGCTGTATTACCCTCCCAGAAGTACTTGGGGATGATCCTTTGAAAATTGTACTTTTAGCCTTTGTATTTTCAGCTTTATTAGGCAGTGAGGACGTAGTTGTGTGCAAGTCTATGAAAATGGACATATTTAACCATTTGTTCCTTCAGCAAATAATTACTGAGTACCTAACATACTCTGGACCCTGGTGGGAGCAAGATGAACGATTCTTCATGCCCTTTTGGTCCTTTCACATTAATGCTATGGTTGGTTTCCTCCTAAATTACCCAATGGTAAAATTCACCACAATGAATATCAATTTTCTTTCAAAGTGGAAATGTTCTATTGTGAATGAAGAAATTATTAAGGTACTAAGAAACATGTGGTCCTTCCTGGGTCAAATTATATTACAAGGGTCCCAAACTTAGCTGAGAATGGTTCACCTGAGTCATGTACAGTCAGCTCCACATTTCAATTTCTAGGTTTCTCTCTCTTGAGTTCCATATACGAGTATATACTTCCATTTGCCCATTAATCAGCTATATTTAAATGTCTGACAGGCACTTCAGATTCCACATGTTCAGAGACAAACTCACTATCTTCCTGGGAAACTTGTTCCTCCTGTTCCTGTGTCCCCTGTATCACTGAACATCTTCTCCACCTATCTAGTTACCCAAGCCGGCAGCTTGGGCATCATTTTTGAAGATTCCCCCTTGCCCACATCTTTCAAACCAGTCACCAAGTCCAGACCAAGCTCTGTCATGATTATATCAGCATTGGCCAAAGGCATGCTTTACTTTCAAGCACTTTGCAGGGTGAAAACTAGACTAAGTAGTCAGGTGCTTTCTGTCTAATAGAAGATATTGAGTGGTGGGTTAATTAAAAATAATTATGGAGTTCACTTACAACTTAAGCAAGTAAGTTCACTTTCTCATAATGAACACATTCATCACTTAAGTATACAATTTATTAAAAGAATGCATTTTCTATCATCTGAGGTTATCACAAGTTTACATTTCTGAGAAAATAAATAAAAGCTTTATGAACAGTTGAATATCTTGGCAAACCCCTTTCTCTTTCTTACTGAAAATCTTAACAATAGAGAGGAATTGGTATTATGATTCAAGATGTAAAACATGTACATTTTTAATCTTATTTGAAACATCTGTCCCATGTGGATTGTTTTTTCATTATACTCCTGTTGTTTATAAATATGGAACATTCTATAAACTTTTATTTCTTATTTTGCTGAAAAGGGCAATAAATAACAGTACTGAATTTCTTAAAATATTTATGTCAACAATACTATTTCTTCTTGTTTTAGTCTATTTGGGCTGCTATAACAGAATACCATAGACTTGATGGCTTAAACAACAAACACTTATTTTTCACAGTTTCAGAAGTCCAAGATCAAAGTACCAGCAGACTCAGTGTCTGGAGAGGGTTTACTTTCTGGTTCATAGATGGTCACCTTCTCATGTTTTACTCATTTGGTATAAGAGACAAAAGAGTTCTCTCAGGTCTCTCAAAAGGGCACTAATCCATGAGGAGGGCTCCATCCTCATGACCTAATCACCTCCTAAAGGCCCCACCAACCAAATATCATCATATTGGGAATTAGGTTTCAACATACACATTTGGGAAGACACAAACACTCAGTCTATAGCATTTCCCTCTACAGAGCTTCTCATAAAATATCATGGAGACCTAAGTATTCAATTTTAACTGAGATTAATTGATGTTTGAGACAATTTTTCATTCCTAAAATTGTCTTCTATCTATCCTCTTTCTCACCATCTCCAGTTAATGCCAGTGTTTAGGCTCCATCATAATTGCCTTGAAGACTGACCAGCAATCCCTAATGGGAACCTCCTTCCCAGCCTTGCTACCTTCCTACCCATTCTCTAGACTTTTGCTTCCAAAATGTCCTGATATGCTGTGATTCTTCTGTTTAAAATGATTGACAAGCTTTCTTTTGCTCATAGATTAAATAGAAACTACTTAGAGAGGCATAAAAGGCCCTGTATAGAAAAGAAGTAAAGGTTTATGGTATTGTGATTTCTAATAAGGAGTATATATTTGGTCATTGGCCCCTTTTCTGGCACAGAGCTTCTAAAACCCTTGGGATTTTCTAAGTGATAAGAGTGATAGGGGAAGCCAGGATGGTTCAGTGGGTTAAGAGCTCACTTTGTAGCCCCAGGGACTGAGGATTGAATCCTGGCCCCAGCCTGTGTGGACCCATATACTGAACTGGGGAGTGCCCCCAGTTCAGTTCTCACTGGGGTGAGACCCCAGCCCAGTTCCTGCCCTGTGCAGCCCCGCGCCCACCTGTGGAATGAAACTATATGGAAAAATCAATGATGTGCCACTATGGAGACTGTTCTGCACCCTCCCCCTTCTCTCTGTCTCTGTATCTCTGTCTCTCTGTCTCTGTCAAAAACAATAAAAATAAATCTTAAAAAAAAAAGTGATAAAGATGTCTTGATATTCATATACAGCACTTTCAACCACACCTGCATTTATGTTAATGAGGTGACTTTTGGAAAGCATGGAAAGATGGAGGCTGGTTGCCAGGGAACCAACCAGGAATAGAGGGTTGAAACTTTCAGTCCCACCCACTCTGACCCCTGACATCCAGGGAGGGGAGAGGGGCTGAAGTTTGAATTAGTTACCAGTGACTGATGATTTCATCAATCTGGCCTATATAATGAAGTAACCGTAAAAACCCAATAAGACAGGATTCAGAGAGCTTCTGGGTTGGTGAACACATGTAGGTTCTGGGAGAGTAGCACACTTGGACAGGGTATGGTAGCTCCTTGCCCCTTCCCATATACTTTGCCCTATGCATCTCTTTTTTCTGGCTGCTCCTGAGTTACATACTTTCATTACAAACTGGTAAATGTAAGTAAGCTGTTTTCTTGAGTTTTGTGAGCCACTCTAGTGAACTCAAGCCCTTAGGGGTCATGGGAATCTTTGATCTATCACCAGCTGGTCAGAAATTCAGCTTACAACCTACACTGGTCATTGGCATCCACAGTAGGGGTGGGGAAGTCTTGTAGGACAGAGCCCTCAACCTTTGGGATCTGATGCAATCTCCAGGTAGATAGTATCAGCATCGAATTAACTGCTTGGTGGTGTGGGAAAAAAGCACACACATACTTCATCCCTCCATGAATTAGTCCTATTCATTTTGAATCCTTACTGTAGATATTTAAACAGAGGAAATTTTAATATATAAATTAGGTGTTTATTAAAGTGTTAGAATGATTTAGGATATATCCAGATCTCTAAGAATGCCATCAAAACTGGCCTATGAGGAGAGATGGTAAGTTTGCCAAAATTAGGGAATCATAACACACTTCTATGGCTATGATTGAGATGTTAGGAAGCTGCTACCACAACAACTGAGGAACCATAGAACTAGCAACTAGACACTGAAACACTGCTGCAAAAAAGCTCCACAACTCCCACAGAAAACAACCAAGAGCATCATGACTATAGCCTCTGCCTCAACGCCATCTTCTGCATCTTGAGTGATATATACCAGGGGTGGCCAACTTTTCTGTATATAAGATCTACTTTTTATCTTAAAAGTGTGTCACGATCGACTTGTTGTCATAGGCATAGTCTAAGGGGGAAGAAGGGGTGTGAAATGCATACTATGTTTATACACTGTGTTTCAGTATAAGGTGCATTCCAGCGAGGTATGGGTAGATAAGTAAAATATGTGGTCAAAACTATTTTTTATTTTTTAAATCACTTATTAAGTTTTCGAGATATAGGCTCATGAAGAAAATAAATTTCCAGACCCAACTTTTGATAGCAGCATTCCGTACATGCGGTACCTAAAAAATTTGATTTTCTGACACTTCTTCAAGATAGATTTTTACTAACTTAAAATGCAATTTAATTTTTTTATCAACTGCAATGTATAAGTTGTTGTACTATTTGTTCGTAAATATGAAAAAGTTGTTATAAAAATGCACAGTATGGCTGATAATTTGATTTCAATATTTCACTTTTGTGGTTTTTTTTGGGCCAGGACAATTTATCATGAAAGAATAATATGACTCACTTTTTGCTAATCTATCAATAGCTCGCTGAGTACACCTCGTACGGAAATATAGATGTACGGCTTATCTACCTACGTAAAAAACAACAACAATAATTATTTAAAGGGCCAAAAAACTCACGTCCAGGGGAATTAAAAGAACATGGATAATTATTAACAATATTTATTAATTCAAAGTAGCTACAGATAAAGACAGATTTAGAATTTACTTTGTTGCCTTAACATTAATGGGAAGACTGAGTTTG
>PVKE010023169.1:0-24891 GCA_004027555.1 Craseonycteris thonglongyai
CATTTTATCTCCTTAGTTGAGTTTTATTAGGTGCAACTCTTTCATTATTTTAGTGTTTGCTTAAAAGTGTGTACTGCATATACCTTTCAGTTATCACAATCATCACAAAATTATGTCACTTCAGACACAAGAATCTTACAATTCTTCCTTCCAGTCTTATGCTTTTGTTGTCATTTCACTTATACATTCTTTTCCTCCCTTCATTGATATTGATTTCTACTCAAAGTTTTGTTTAAATATATTTATATACAAAAAAAGTTTTATATATTTACCTATTTAGTTGCTATTTCTAGTGCTCTTCACTTCTTTGTGTGAAGCCACATTATCATTTTCTTTCTGTTTTAAAAACTTACTGTATCTTGTAGTGTAGAACTGCTGGTGATAAATTCTTTCAACTTTTATATGTTTGAGAAAATCTTTATTTCACCTTAGTTTTTTTAAAGATATTTTTTGGTTGTAGAATTCTTGGTTGACCGACATTTTCTTTCAAAACTTCGTTACACATGTATTTATAGAATACTTAAAAGTTGTCTCACAGCTCACTGATGCTACTTCACTTTTTAAAATTTCATTTGTTCCTATGCTTCATTTTGAATAGTTTCCACTATCATGTCTATGATTACTAATTAAATCTTTTCTGCAATGTATAATTCGCCACTCTACTCAAACACTGTAATTGATATCTATAAGTTGTTTTTTTTAATTATACCTTCCAAATGTGTCCACTTAATTACTTCTTTTAAAGATTTTATTGTTTTTGACAGACACAGAGACAGAAAGCAGAGAGAAGGGGGAGGGCCCAGAGCACTCTCCATAGTTGTACATCATCAGTTTTCAACATGGTTTCATCGTTCCACCTAGGTGTATGGGGACCACGCAGGGCGGGAACTGGGCTGGGGGCCTCCCACATGGGAAGCACACCCCAGTTCAACATATAGGTCTGCATGGGCTGGGGCCGGGATTTAATCATCAGTCCCTAGGGCTGCAAAGTGAGCACTTAACCCAATGAACCATCCCGGCTCCCCAGCCACTTAATTCTTCCCATCTGGAATGCAGTTTATTTGGATGCTAGATATATTTATATTCCTATAATATACTTGAGTTTTGTTCTGGGACACAGTTACTTTGGAACTGATCCCTTTGGGTCTTGTTTTTAAGACTAGTTAGGTGGGAGTAGAGCAGCATATAGTCTAGGGGTAGTTATTCCCTATCATTTCTATTCAATGTCCTGTAAATTACAAGGTTTTCCACCATGGCTGACAGAAGCAAGTACTATTCCCAGCCATGTGAGCATCAGGCACTGTCTTTTCCAATCTCAGCAGATGGTTATATCCCCAGTCTTAGACAGATTCTTCACACAGGCATGCCAATCTCTGTTGAATTTTCAATGGGGATTTTCCATTCTTGAGTCTTGTCTCTATGAGGCTTTCTCCCTCTTCTGTATTTCGTGTCTGGGGAACTGCAGCTGCCTTGGTATCCCTATACTCTCAACTCTAACTCCTCAACTCAAAAAGCTCACTGTTCCCCATCTGGATTCTCCTGGAAACTCTCTTAAGACATTGAGCTGGAACAATCACAGAGCTCACCTCATGCCTTTCCCATCTTTGGAGATCACTGTTCTTCATTGTATGATGTCTGTTTTGAAAATCATTGTTTCAATATTTTAGTAGAAGGGTTAATTTGATCCTTGTTATTCCATCCTGATAGGAAGCAGAAGTTCCTGCTTGTCAAGTTTTCACCAATTACATCCATACTGCTAACTCCGAATATCAAGTCTCAGTCCTCATCTTACTTGACATAACTTTCTGACAAGCTGATTCTTTCCCATACTTTTTACATAAAGATTCCAGAGCATATGTTTATTTGGTTTTATCTTCTTTTCTGGCCGTTCCTTCTCAGTCTCCTTTGCTATTCTGCCACATTAACTCTTAGCTGTGGGATGTCTCAGGGTGTGAGCTGAATCTCTATTGTCTGTCTATATCCACTTGACTTGGTGATCCTATCTAGTCTCACAGCTTTAAATAATTTCTGTAGATAACAATTCTCAATTTTATATCTCTAACCTGGGTCCCAGACTTGCATACCCAACAGCCTATTCGACATATCCGCTTGGATGTCTTATCAGACATCTCAAACTTCACATGTCTAGAACATGTTAAGGGATGCTGGGATAGCTCGGCAGTTGAGTGCCTGCCTCACAACTGCAAGGTTTGAGGTTCAATTCCTGACCCTGGCCTGTGCAAACCCCATATGTTGAACTGTGGTGCAACTGGTAACCACCAATGTGGCCCAGCAGTGAAGGTTCTCACCTCCCATGCAAGAGGCCCCCAGTTTGGTTCCCGCCCTGCGTGGCCCCACATTCACCTGTGTGGAGCGAAACCATGTCACAACTAATGATGTACAATTATAAAGACTGCTCTGGGCGCCCCCTCCTTCTCTCTCTCACTCTCAAACAATAAAACAAATCTTTAAAAAAAATTTAAAGCATGTTGAAATGTTCTCTCTTGATCTTCCACTTGAAACCCTCCACCCCTGCTCCATTCTACCTCAAGTCTTCCCCATTTCAGTTGCTTAGGTCAAACTCTTGGGGGGTGTCATTTCTCCCTCTTTCTCATATAGGCTCTCTTTTCAAAATATATCCAGAATTCAACTACCTTTTCCAACTTCCCACTGATACCACCCTACCTTAAACTACAATCATTTTATGCCTGGATTATTACAAGAGCCTCCCAACTGGTTTTCCTGATTCTGCCTTTGCCTCCCTTGAGAGTCTCTTCTCAACAAGAAGCGAGAGTGATTCTATTATTAATAAAATGTAAGTAAGACCATTTTATGTCTCTGCTCAAAACTGTCCATTGGCTCCCGTCTTACCTATGTAGAAGCCAGAAACCTTACAAAGGTCTAATAAGGCATGACACTGTCTGGCCTCATTTCTTCACTGATCTACCTTTTTTTCTTCCTGCTGTGCACTCACTGAATGCTCTCTATGCTAGAATCCTTAATGATCTTTGACTACATCAGAAATGTTCCTACGTTATTGTCTTTGCATGTGCTATTCCTTTTGATTGGAATGTTCTTCCCTTAGGTCACTGAGTATCACTCTTACCTCCTGTGTTCAAATGTCAACTCAGTAAAGCTTTCCCAAGTACTCTTTTGAAATTGAACCCACTTGATTCCCTGCCTACCAGTCTCAGTACTTAGAATCCATCATTTAATACATCACATATCATTCTTATGTGCAAGATGAAAGTAGTCAGGTATAAATAAAAATTTTAAAACCCAATAAATAGAAGTTAATAAAATTTAAAAAGTATTCAGGAAAAATAGAATCCAAACACGTACTATCCACATTATCTTGGCCTCTGTAGCCTACTTTATAGTATCTCCAACTTATTTCTTTTTATTTAAAAATAAACTCTGACATTAAGTCTGTAGTCATGTAATAACATGGTAATTTAAAAAACTTTTTAAAATAATTGCTTTCAGAAATAATGCACACACTATTAAGAAAATAACCCTTTTAAAGTGTACAATTAATTCAGTGTTCAGCATACTCACAAGGTTGTACAACCATCACAACTGTGTAATTTCAGAACATTGTTATCCCTCCAAAAAGAATATGGTTGCACATGGGTGCATCATTAGTTACTTCCCATTCCCTCCTCTTCTCAGTCTCTGGAAACCAACTTACCTCCTGTCTCTACAGTTTTCCTATTATATAGATTCATATGCGGTCAATCCTCATTATTTGTAGATCCCATATATGCGAATTCACCACTAAAACTTATTTGTAACTCCAAAAGCAAAATTCTCAGTGCTTTTGTGGTTATTCGTGGATGTGTGCAGAAAGGTGAAAAGCACAGTGCTAAAGTGATGTCTAGTGTTCCTAAGTGAAAAAGGTTATGATGTGGCTTATGAAGAATATATGTGGTTGTCTATGTTAAATAAAGTATCTTTAAACAGAAACATAGGAAATCATATAATATGTGAGCTTTTGTGTTTGACTTCTTTCACTTACCATAATGCTTTCAAGGTTCAATGTTGTATGTATCCATACTTCATTCCTTTTATTATGGCTAGAAAATATTCCATTGTACGGATATACTACTTTTGTTTATTCATTCATCAGGTGACAGACATTTGAGTTATTTTTTACCTTTTGGGAATTATGAATAATGCTAGCCATCAACATTTGTGTACGTTTCTGTGTGGATGCATGCTTTTAATTCCCTTGGGTATATACCTAGCAGAATTATGGTAATTCTGTGTGACCTTTTATAAGAACTGTCAAATGGTTTTCCAAAGTGCTACATGCACCACTTTACCTTTCCACTAGGAATGCACATTCCCATGAACACTTGTTATTGTTCATCTTTTTGATTATGGTCATTCTTATAGGTGTGAAATAGTATGACAGATAGCCATATATGGTAATTTAAAAGCAGAAGATAAAAGAAACGAAAGGAAGGAGGAAGAAAAGTAGGAAGGGAGCGAGGGAGGGAGGAAAGAAGAGATCCCAAACTCTCCACCCTCAGCTGCTGAATATTTAATTGTATAAAGTCTACTGACCTCATCTGTATCTCAGGACCCTCACTCTTTTGTTTGAATACAGGCTTTAACATTGCCATCTATACAGCTTTCTCACAGATGTGATCTTGCTTTCTTTCCTCTTCTCTGTACCTGGGGGTACCAGAGGCCAAGGTTCAAAGTTGATAACCTGAAGGGTATACCCAGGGACCCTTAACTCTGTAGAAAAGTGAGGAAATTCTTACTTATATGCAAAATTAGAAACCATTTGGCTTACTAAAAATCTATAAACTCTTTACCTAATATATTTAATTCAACTTAGAAGCAAATGATTTTTAGATGCAGAGTGAGGGCAGAGACTAGGTTTAATCACCTTTGCACCCTAAAGTCTTGGCTAGTGCCTGGCACAAGCAGGTTCAAAATAAATGTTTTAAATAAAAGCATGTTTCTTAAAATAAAGCTGGTGTTTAATTGGTCTTACCCTCAAAGGATTTTCATTGAGGTATGGAGGTTCTCCTTCTACCATTTCAATCGCCATGATACCCAGAGACCATATGTCCACCTTAGGGCCATAAGCTTTCCGTGTAACCACCTCTGGTGCCATCCAGTATGGTGTGCCAACCATGGTACTTCGCTTGCTCTGCTCAGGGGTGATCTGGGCACAGAAACCAAAGTCCGCTATAAAACAAAACAAAACGTCTAGAGTTAATGGTGTCCACGGATGGTTTCATCTAAGAGTTCACTTTAGATGACTTAATTAATTACATTTGACTATTAAGCCTCTTGTTTTTTAAGAATGTATTAAAAGTCAACCAAACTGTGTTTACAAATATTTTGATATTACATACTCTCAACTTGTTTGCATTTACTTCCCACAAGCAGAAGCAAATTATCAATGTCTTTATGTTTCAGCAGAGCTCAGGAAATGGTTAGTTTTGAAGAAAATAAACAGAAGCTAGAATTACTAAGCATCTGACATAGCAGAGTCTAGAAAAAGAACACACTACATTGCAACTGTACCTAAAAGGTGCTCACCAGCATTAATTACTCTGCTCTACCTAATTTTATAACCGAGGAACAAAATGCCTACTTTAGTACTGTTACTTTAGAGGAAAAGTCAGGAGAAAATCTAGATTTTTTTTCCCCCTCCCTTTCACTGCTAAACCCATTCTGTTCCATATACAACTACTAGTAACATTTAGGTTTATAAGCTTTAGACTTTTTGTTATGAATTTACATATACAAATAGTATCTACGAACCACTTAGTTTACTTTACTTAATCAGGATATTTTATAAACCTTTAAAAAACTTAATTTATTTCTAGAGCTCTTTCCATATTAATACATTGATTTACCTCATTATAACATATTACAGAATATAAAAATATCATGCTATTTAATCATTCCCATACTACTAGACATTTAAAAAATTTTTTTTTTTTAAGATATTATTTTATTTATTTATTTATTGTTTTTGACAGAGAGAGAGAGAGAGAGAGAGAGAGATACAGAGACAGAGAGAGAACTGAACTGGGAGAACTTCCCAGTTCAGCATATGGGTCCACACGGGCCGGGGCCGGGATTCGATCCTCGGTCCCTGGGGCTTCAAAGTGAGCGCTTAACCCACTGAGCCATCCCGGCTTCCTGGTTTTTCTTTACAATGTTGCAGAGAACATCTTTGTATTTGATGTCTATATGTTCAATAATTCTACAGAGAATCCTAGAAGAGCAATTTGTTAGGCCAAGTTATATTTATAGCTAAAATGAGTGCTTATAAAAAAGACCCGGATACTGTTCCAAGTACCTTATTACAATAATTAACATAGCTAATCATCATGGTAACTCTATGAGATAGGTACATTTATCATTATTCCTAATTTTAAAATGGGCAAACTGAGGAATGTATATATTATACATATCTATATCTATCTAGATAACTTACCTAAGATCATTCACCTAATAAGTGGAAAAGCCCGAATTAAATATCCAAAAAGTCTAATTCAGTTTACATATGTATTCACCAAAAATGTATGAGAATGCCCAATCCCCGTTAAGGTTAAGATTAGTAATGTTATATTTTGACCATCTGATGGAAGCTAGCACCCTTTCTTGTGGTTGAATAACTTGTGGAGGACGTATCTTAATCTTTAAAGAAAGAAAAAGAAGCCAAACTCTCCAACAGAACAGGAGAAAACGTTTTTAGTTTCTTGATCCAAGAAATGCCTTGAATTCTGCACAGATGGAGAAACCTCAGAAGTTGTTTTTATTCTTAAATTCTACAGAGGTCATGGTTGGAAATGAAGCATAGGTATAGCAGAGGAAAAGGAATCTACGATGTTTTCCCCCTCCAACAATTCTACCATGTCTGATACAAAAGATAATTGGGAATAAGAGGATTGTTTACAGGGTTTTTTTTTCCTTGTCATCTCCAAGGTTAGGGTCAAACAGCCTTCCCATGATTAGACCATACTCTGCCAAACCCAAAGAAAGCTGAAAGAATGAGGAAAATCTACCCTAGCAGATAGCAGAGACAAGTCAAGTTTATCTTTGGAAGACAGCACCAACATTATGAGAGTGTCAGGCACTGGTTCCCCAGCTGTTCACGTTTTTAATCCTTAGAAGAATTTTTTGAGAAAGGTACTATTATTCTCCTTATAATACGAATGAAAAAAATAGACACAAAGAGATTAAGTAACTCACCTAAAATTATTCGGCAAGTATAAAAGAGCTGCTATTTATCTATAAACACAAGCTGTTTAGTTGTGTTTCTTCCTCCCTCTCCATACATTGTCATAAAAATAGTAACAAGGTTTTTTACTAAAACAAAAGGCAGAAAATTATAATAAACAACAAATGAATGTTATTTGTTGAGTTGTTACTCACTAAGTTTAACTGATCCTTCCATCCCCAAAAGCACATTGTCACTTTTGATGTCTCTGTGGATCACTTGATTAGCATGTAAGAACTCCAATGCTTGTAAACACTGAACAGAAGAAAAACAACAATCAATGGAAGTTTCTGAAAAGCCTAAGGGAGGTTCACACACACACTACTGCTTATGGTATGAGTACTGCTTCTTGTATTCAAGATACACCAATACTTATATTTATAAAGAAAAAAACACTCTTTCATGTCAAAGTTATAAAAAAAAAGGACACCTTGTTTAATTAAATCCCTCATCTGTTCTTACCCAGAGACAATTATTAAATGATGTTTTATCTAGTCCTATCTCTGCCAAAGATTATTTAAAACCTTAAGAATATCATTCAGTCTTCAATGTTCTCATTTATAAAATGATGAGTGGGTCTATGAAATTTCTAGGACTTTTCAAGTTGAAATACCTAGTAGACATGTTTACAAATCATTTTAACAGTAAAGGATAAACGTGAATTAATCCCATATGAATCTCAGATACTCAAGTCTAATCAATGTGCCACTGAAAAATGGGTAAGATCCTGGTTGGTCTGGTTCTATCTCACTGTTCATCAGTATGATATAAGATATTCTCTTCATTTCTTCTATGGTGGATTTTACATAAAGCTACATCCATAGCTGAAGACAACAATGATAAAGGAATAACTCTGCTCTTATGCCAATTTTCAGAAATCATTGAGTCCAATGTTGAGGAAAAACTCCCCCTTCCCTAAATATAAGAATGAGATTAGATTTTTAAAATCTGCTTGCCCCTATGTTTTTAAATATAACCTGAGTACAAACTGTAAACTTTGAAAAAGTTGTTTTTATTTCTTACCTCCACCGGAGTAGAAAAAAAGTCTGTGCATTATTAAAAACAAGTAAAAATCTCATTCAAAATATTCTACTCATTCAAGGAAAAAATCAAACTAATGTTATTTTATATACTTTAAAACAGATAAAGTATTATTATACTATATTTACCAAGCATTTAAGCATTTCTTCTGAGAAGAACAAACCCCCAGAAAAATACTTGTAAAAATAAATAGAAACTTGTCAGAGAAACTCCTAAAATAATTTTTGTATCAATTATGAGGAAAATTATTATAAAAACAAATGAAATATAAGTACATTCTTGTTAAGTTTTATCAGCTTTTAAGTAGCCAACATTTTTTGTTAAGGGATATTATATTAAACTACTATTCTCATAATTATTAACAAGTTCTTCCTTCCCTCCAAAAAACAACCAAAGGACCTCCCGCTTAGATGAAGCATAACTCATTCAGAATTTAAATTTCAAAGGCTAATTTTTTAACACCTAATAAAAGCTGAAAAAGAAAAATATCATAGGTATTGCTTTTACATCAACCAAGTTTATAATCACTATGTCTCACTATAAAAATGCTGAAAACTAAATCACAGAAAACACAATACTCTTAAGAACTCTGTCCTTTGTGACAATTCCTAGGGTATTTGAAAGTAGTGTCAGTTTCAATGACAGTAAGCAAATCATTAACCTAAGTCTCATCCATAGAAAATGACTTGAAAGAAGGAAAGCTCACTTTGGGCTCAGACACGGGCAACATGACGGTATTTACTGGCTTGAGCAGACACTATGCCTAGTAGTTCATTAATGAGTATCAAGAAATCGGTTTCTTCACATTCAATGAGATCAATAAAACCAGAAGCAGATTTATTAATACTTAAGGTGAGTAGGTGTCCTGCTTTGCCTGAGATAGTCCTTGTTTCTACTCCTGAGTGGTGTATTTTTAATGGCTCCCCTTTTACTCTTGAAAGCATCCTGTTTGGATGATGAATTATAATGACCACTCCACTGAAATTCACCTGTGAGTTGAGGGTTTCAAAGGTCCATGCTTCATTCCAGAATTACCTTACACATGAAGAAAAGGGTTGAAACTCTAATGTAGGATGAAATAGTATGGAGAAAACTTGCAGAGAATATGTACAGAGAAATTATCTAAAATTTTCCCTTTTGCCACCTCCTGCTAACTACGTATCACTGCAACTTATCAAAAAGGGAGCCAACTCACCTCTCTGCATACAGCAGCAATCTGTGCTTCATCCATGCAGGTTTCTGTTACAACATCAGTAAGTGATCCCCCAGCAAGGTATTCCATTACTACAAACAATTCATCTCCCACCAGGTAACTAAGAAAAGAACACACAAAATACACCCACAGCTTTACTTTTTCTAAATGCATGGCACTCTATGATGAAGAATTCAAGTGTTAAGCACACTAATAACAAAACTAGAAAGCTGGTAGCTTTGAGAGCTAGGAAGAAAACTGGAAAGCTATTAGTAACAGCACAGAAAAATAATTGAGGATCATGATGATTTTCTAAAATCAACTTAAGGTTTGCCCACAATTTTAACTGGAGTGCGCACATAGATTATTCCAATTAAAATAAACCCGTAAGGTAGGAATAATTCATCCTATTTTACAGATGAAGAGACAGACAGAAGCTTGGAGAGGTTAAGTAATGAATCCAAGGTCACATAACTCGTTAACTGACAGAACCAGAATCTGAAGCCAAGTACACCTGAGACCAAAGCTATGGTTTATTTAACCACCATGCTATACTGACTTAAAATACTATTTTGAAAAGCAAGGAAATGTCCCTAGAAAGCTTGTTTCCATGAACATCTTCCCTATAACTAAGGGCTAAAGTCTAAAAATGGGTTATCATTTCCCCATTCAAAACAAAACACAAATTTAGACATGGAAATAAGAAAATCACCTATAATCTTCTACCTCCAATACAATCACTAAATGATTTTCATTTATTTTCTACTATTCTTCGTTCATTAACATATTTGTAATTGCTTTAAAACACACACACATAGTTCTAAGATAATTTTCTATTCTGCTTTTTAACATCAATTCCTAAATTAAATGAGGTTTAATAGACATACTATTTGCCCATGAAAGTATTTGAAATAAACTGATCTGAAAGTTTAAAAGTTGTGTAGCCAATCACCTATGAACCACACCCAACCTCCTCTTTGTTTCTTTGATCATTTGTAATTACTATGAGCACCAACAGCAATGTCCCTCACTTAACTGCTTTCTCTCACTTGCCAACTGATACCTATGTAGAAAAAGAATTGTTAAATTGTAATGTGTGATGTTTCCCCTTTTCCTCCTCCAAGCTTACTTTTCAGCATTGACATTCTACTCTGGTCAAATTGAAGTGGTTATCCCCTCAAAATCATTAGACTTAAAATTTCCACATGTTTGTCCCAATGCTTAAGAAACAGCTATATTTACCTGTCTAAGAAGTTAACTATGTTGGGATTTTTTAACTCTTTCATCACCAGAATCTCATTAATGATCAATTCCTTCTTTGGCTGCTTCTGTAAATTAATCTGTTTGATAGCAACCTATGATGGAAACATTTAAAAAACAAAATTAAAACAAATTTCCCAATTCTCTTGGAAAGTTACAAATACCATTCAGTTAATAATTTAATTTATTGTATATATATTATATAATAAAATTATAATTTATTCATAGGTACCACTTTTATTTCCATACTGCCTAGGTACAGTGCTTTGTAATATATACAACTCAATTATTTTTAGATTTCTCTTGAAGCTGATTACCCAACCCAAGGCCAGCCCAGTACCAGGAATTAATTCTTTTCATTCCAAGCTGGGAAAATAATTTTTTAAATATTTGCTTATTTCTGAGATAGCACATAATTCCTTCTTTTTCTCCCTTAATAAGAAAAGTGCTATAAAATTATGTAGAGTAATTCTCTCAATATATTCAACTGGAAAAGATATTACTATTGATTATTCACAGATTTATCTAGTTTCCTTCTATACTAAAAGCTAATGGTAACACCCACAAGTATGAAAAAGTAGTTACCTCCTGTCCCAAAGCCACATCAGTAGCAGTGAAAACTGTTCCAGAAGCCCTATGGGGAAAAAAGACACAAACAGATTTAAAGTCTCTAAATCACTATCGTTCATAACATCCAAAGACTTTATACTCAGAGCTGAAAAAGGTTTAAATGTTTAAAATTTAGTATAGGAGTAAAAGGAAAAACAAAAGGAAAAAAAAAGAGTGGCCAAAACTTATGTCAGAACTTTGTCACAAATTTGATACCTACAAAAATATAGGGAAAATATTAAGAAAGAAAAAAGTAACATATACTCATGGATATACTTCCCCAGCTTAACAAAGGACTATAAATAAATTTGAAAGCCTTTGTGTACCCTTTCCAAAGGCAACCTTCCTCTTTCCAAAGTAATCTGTATATGGTATTTATTCTGTATTTGATGTGCATCAGTTCCATGCATTGCTCTATACTTTAACTACAAAAAACATAGGTGTGTATATATCTCTATAGAACACAGTTAATATAATTTTGTTTTGTTTTTGACAGAGAGAGAGAGACAGAGGGGTGAGGAGGAGGGGAGAGGACACAGAGCAGTCTCCACAGTCATACAGTCATCAGTTGCCATTAGTTTTTGACATGATTTTGTTCCACACAGGTGGGCAGGGGCCGAGTAGGGCAGGAATTGGGCTCGGGGCCTCCTGCATGGGAGGTACGCCTCCTCCTCCAGCCAGGGGCTGAACCAGGGGGTTAGAATCGAACTGGGTGCCTCCCTCATGGGAAGCACACCCCAGTTCAGCACATGGGTCCGCACAGGCCAGGGCTGGGACTCAATCCTCAGTCCTCGGGCTGCAAAGCAAGCACTTAACCTGCTGAGCCATCCCAGCTTTCCCAAGTTAACATAATTCTTAAATGTCTTATAAATGGTTTCATTTTATGTATTTTTCTGCAATTTTGCTTTTTAAATTCAACATTGAATTTGGGACACTCATCTATATGGATAAAATGTTATTCTTGTTCATAATTACTATATATGGTTCAATATATAACATTTATCCATTAAGCTCAAGAATATTAAGATTCTCAATTTTTTGTTATTAAAACCAGTGCTACAATTGAATTTAGTTTTTATAAAGAAATTCACAAGGAAGTTTTCAAAAAAGACTTAAACTTGCTAAATTCACAGAACATTTTCTAGTGATTTCCAAAATAACATTAAGAATTCCTGATGGTCATTTCGTCCCAAGCAAGAAAAAGAGTTTAGTTAGTATACGTAGTTTAAAAATACAAATTATTGGGGATGCTGGGATAGTTCAGTGGCCTGTGCACACCCCTATGCTGAACTGTGGCACAATTGGTAAAGATGGCACTGTGGCAAAGGTTCTTACCTCCCATGAGGGAGGCCTCCAGTTCGGTTCCCACGCCATGCAGCCCCCACATCCACCCGTGTGGAATGAAACCATGTCACAACTAATGACCTACAACTGCTCTGGCCCCTCCCCCCTTCCCTCTCAAACCCTACTCAAAACAATAAAACTTAAAAAGAAATTCAAATTATTGGACAAAATCAGAAGAGCAGTAGACTGAAAGATCAATATTCAATGATTTGACTAAAATGTGTTATTGCCTATAACTTAAAACCAATGGGAAGTAACATTTAAGAAGAAACCATGTACAATCATTGCTAAGTAGTTTTTTCATTGCAACTAGAAATAAATGCATTACTTATTTACACAAATCCAAGGACACCACTCATAAAATACTGTAAGTGTTCAATGTCAGCAGGCAAAAGAGGCACCATGCTGTACACTTAGGAAATACTAAATATTGTGGTAAT
Source organism: Craseonycteris thonglongyai (assembly GCA_004027555.1). Lineage (NCBI taxonomy): Eukaryota > Metazoa > Chordata > Mammalia > Chiroptera > Craseonycteridae > Craseonycteris > Craseonycteris thonglongyai. The sequence goes on from PVKE010023169.1 coordinate 13,142, forward strand.
ATAATCTCAAGTACTTACCCTTGCCCAATTTTTTCATATCTTGTGTATTTTTTCTTAGGGTCACCTATGCTCACAATAGTTCCTATTTTAAACAAAAACAACAAAAAGTTACAATCTCAGTCAATAATTTTTAATGATGTTTTTATTGTTTTTGACAGAGCGATATAGAGACAAAGACAGAGAGAGGGGAGAAGGCCCAGAGCAGTCTCCATAGCTGCACATCATTGGTTTTTCCACATAGTTTCATTCCACAGGTGGGCGCAGGGCTGTGCAGGGCAGGAACTGGGCCGGGGTCTCACCCTGGTGAGAACCAAACTGGGGGCACTTCCCAGTTCAGCAGATGGGTCCACACAAGCTGGGACTAGGATTCAATCCTCAGTCGCTGGGGCTGCAAAGTGAGCGCTTAAGCCACCGCGCCATCCTGATTTCCCCAGTCAATCATTTTTAAATTGCAAGTTAATTCTGGTATCATTATTCCTTATAATAAACTCTGATTTTAGAACAGTGGTTTTCATACATAACATTAAGTTTCAAAAATAACCCCCTTCTCTGTCTCTGTATCTCTCTCTGTCAGAAAAAAAAGACAAAAATAAGGTATGTTTCAAACACAGAACACTAAAGAAACATAAAAAAAAAAGTCTAGGTTAGACCTCCTAACTAATGCCTTAATTATCCTATCACTTCCTCAAAAATGATCATGTCTTAAAATAGGATGTATAACTTATAGTCCTATTACCAGAAGGAAAAATGTAAGAAAACCGCAATATATTTTACTTGCTCAAGGTAAAAGGGGACAGAAAACTCACATAATCCAATTTTATATAGGTACCCAACCTCAAGTCACCAGCCCCTACAGTTAAATTTTCCTTGATCCCTCTGTGTCAGAGTTCTTTATACCTATAGTTGCTATAGACTTTGTAATCAGACATTATTGCTACCCTCTCCCTAGCACTATGTATATTATTTTCAATGCTTCATCCAGGCTAGTAACAGTTGATAGATGTAAAGGGAGAAGAGAAAAAATGTATTTTATGCTTATACAGGAAAAATATTTTGTTTACTTTAGAATCACTTTGTATTGTCACATTGAGAAGCCTTAGGTATACATAAACATATAGAAGTTTTCTTTGATATAGTTTCCAGATGACCCTTAGATTTGGCCCTTTGGAAAAAGTATTGCTCCCAAAAGTACTGACTATTGCAGACACTGCTCACTAGTCAACACAGAATAAATAAGCAAAGAAGAGTACTATTTTGGATCACTAGATTTATGTATTTATTGCTTTACTAGATTTTATTTCAAGCTATTGTTTCTAGAAGGAAACACTTTGTTTATGTCAGAGTCCCCCAACCTGACACAGTAAATGGGCCTCACAGCAGGAGGTGAGCAGGCAAAGCTTCATCTGTATTTACAGCTGCTCCCTATCACTCCCATTACCGCCTGAGCTCTGCCTCCTGTCAGATCAGCAGCAGCATTAGATTCTCATAAGAGTATGAACCCTACTGTGAACTGTACATATGAGAGATCTAGGTTGCACACAACTTTTGAGAATCTAATGCATGATGATCTGAGGTGGAGCTGAGCCAGTGATGGGAGTGGCTGCAAATGCAGATTAACATTTGTGGAGAGGTTTGACTGCACAGAGACCATAGTAAATAAATTGTTTACAGGAAAACAAACTCAGGGCTCCCACTGATTTTGCATCATGGTGAATTGTGTAATTATTTTATATACATTACATTGTAATAATAATAGAATTAAAGTGCACATAAATGTAATGCACTTGAATCATCCTGAAACCATCCTGAAACCCCCCACCTCCCAATGGGCCATGGAAAAATTTTCTTCCACAAAATCAGTCCCTGGTACCAAAAAGGTTGGGAACTCATGCTTTCTGTCTTTAGCAGAAACATAGGGTATAAATTAAAGTCCACCTGGGTAAAATGTTTCAAGAACTGTTAATTTAAGAATAATGTAGGGATGCCAGGAAAACTCAGTGGCTGAGCACTTGCCTCGCAAGTGCAAGGTCTGGGTTTGGATTCCCAGACCTGGCCCATGCAAACCTCATATGCTAAACTGTGGTGCAACTGGTAACTGCTGGGATAGATTGGAAGTAAAGGTTTTTGCCTTCCATTCAGGTGGCCTCTCGTTTGGTTCCTGCCCCTTGTGGCCCCACATCCACCTGTGTGGAATGGAACCATGTCACAAGTAAAGATGTACAACTATGGAAACTGCCCTGGGCCCTTCCCCACTTCTCTCTCTCTCTCATCTTCTCTCAAAACAATAAAATAAATCATATATATATATATATATATAAAGAATAATGTAAAACATAGAAAACATACTTAATTTCTCCATAATCTCTTCATCTGTCATCTTGGTCTTCTTTTTCTGTTTGTCAGAAGACTTGGCACCACCATCAACATTAGAATCACCAACTGGTGCAGGAATAGGGTCAATTACAGACCGTGTGTAAATCTGCAGAGACAGTTAATTGCTGAGATTTGAAGAAAAATATATTTAGGTACCGTATTTTCCGGCGTATAAGACGACCCCCTAATTTTACAGTTAAAACATAGGTTTAGGCCTATATTCGCTGTATAAGACTACAGCGAATATAGGCCTAAACCTATGTTTTAACTGTAAAATTAGGGGGTCGTCTTATACGCCCGGTCATCTTATACGCCGGAAAATACGGTACTCTCACTAGCACACTATTTAGTTCTTTGATTTTCAACCAAAACTAAGCTGTCTCTAGTGTTCTAAAGAATAAGAGCAGAATTTCCAGACCTTTCTTGTAAAAGACTTGTAACTAGGAGGAAAAAACATGAAACATTTTTCTTTGGCACATCATGTCTATATTTTATGTCTTTCTAGAAAAACAGGAGATCTGTGAATGAAATTTAAGTGTAACTAGATCCAAATGATATGCTAGCAATGAAACAAAAAGAAGTTTAAAAATGATGTTTTTACTACAAAAGAGAAATAAAGAACAAAATAATAGAACCATTGATATTAAAATAACTATTAACTCCCACAAAAATTTTTACACATATTTTGATTTCTACCATTTCATTTCAAATAGTCAGTCCTAGTAGATAAAGAAAATAGAGGCCTCTATCATTCAATCAGGATCTAATGGCAGTCCTCAGAGTTTCACCTGACAATGTGCCACCTTGCCACACTCCACTGTGCGGCACTTCACCCCACACTCTACTTGCACTAGTACAGGGAGAGGGACAGGACTCTTTCTGTCTCCATCTAAGGTAATAATTGTTCAAATTCTCCCATATCTGGTTAGCAATTTCACTCTCAGCAGCCTCATGAATGATACCAATGCTTTGAGAGAAATGTAAAATGGGAAAAAATACATAACTTGGTAAAATCTAAGTTTTAGATATAGTAGTTATTTGTATTGAGATAATCAGAGAGCGCCAGAAAAACAGATGAATTCCCTGGAAGAGAAGGTATAATACAGAATGAAAAAACAATAAAATATTTTAACTTTTAAAGAAGCCATTAGATTTTAACTTTCAAAAAATGCTAGATTTTTCTTCTTTAAAAAGCTAGTTTTATGAGTGGTCTTTAGTAAATAAAGATCTTCTATTCAAATTTCCTCACACTAAAATATTTTCAGCATGAAGGCATTTTTAAATTAATCTTTGGAAGTCAAACACAGACTGCTGTTTTTTAAAACACACATGCACAGACACACACAGTCATGCATAGACACACACAGTGCAATGCACTAATCAGACACTCACTGATTTTGTATGATCTGGCCGCGGGGCAATAACAGGGGGAGCAGCCTCTTCATCATCATCATCTTCCTCAGTTACTACTGCTGATGTTTCTGATCCCTTGGCATTCAACTGTGTTTATCACATGAGCAAAGTAAGGAAGGAAAGTCAAATATTATATAACAACATGTTAAACTATAACTACAGTAGACCCTCCGTGAACCAGAACTCAAGCAACCAACTGGCTTGACATTTTGCTCTTGTTTGAGTTCCGGTTCATGGAAAGTCTCACATTTTTTGAGTGTCTACCAATCCCATGGGTGATGGTTAACTGAGAGTCTACTTATCTCTTTAACATACTTTAAAAAATGTATTTCTATATTTTAATAGCTGATTTCAAAACAAAAATAAACCTCACTGGCTCTAATCTAACCATTTAAAAATAAAGGAAATTTTGGATGGAACTAGAAGATATGCTAAGCGAAATACATCAGACTGAGAATGACAAATATCATATAATCCCACTTATATGTGGAATCCAAAGAACAAAATAAATGAGCAATCAAAACAGAAAAAAGAAACAAACAAACTTATAGACACACAAACAATAGTTTGGTGGCTGCCAGAGGAGGAGGAGGAAGGGCAGTGGGGGAGGGAAGATGGGGATTCAAGTATATGGTAATGGAAAAAAATACTGATTCTGGGTGGTGAGCTCACAATGCAACACATGGACAATGTATTGTAGAATTGTACATCTGGAACCTATGCAACTGTACAATTTTACGAACCAATGTCACCCCAATAAATTGAATTAAAAACAAAAAAAACAAAGTCAGCCTTGTCCAAAAAGTTATCATAAATGTCCAAACATTGAAAAACTGTTATGTGAGTGATGTTTCATCAACTTAATTAAATTTTAAAGGCTATATAATCAATTATAAACATTTTTACAAAAAAAATGGTATTACTGCTTTATATGAGAATGAATGCAAATACAGCGGGATTAAGAGAAATTAGCAGAATAAAAATATTTATTAAAATGCTAAAAGAAATACTTAAAGGAAATTTTGCATTTATGAAATAAATGTATATAATATTAAATTTTTATTTTTCAAGAATCTTCTCACACTGTCATCTTGATGACATCCTCTCAAACACCAAAGTATTCTTAAAAGAGAATTATGACCATTATATAGAGAATTTTATACCCTTTAGATAAACCCTAAAAGTAAACAATCTTTATTTGTTAAGACCAAAAACAGCTCCTTTAGGCCAGGGGGTCCAAACTTTTGGCTTCCCTGGGCCACACTGGAAGAACTGTCTTGGGCTACACATAAATACACTAACACTACTGATAACTGATGAACTTAAAAAAACAAAAAAACAAACAAACTCATCTTCTAAGGTTTATGAATTTGTGTTGGGCCGCACTCAAAACTGTCCTGGGCCGCATGTGCCCTGTAGGCCACAAGTTGGACAAGCTTGCTTTGGCTTTGCATAAGTCAGTCATTTGAAATAGTCAGATTCATCAGAAAAATATGGTGGTTAATGAAGTAAAAGAGGAGGGGATTAAACTTTATACAAGATAATTATATGCCAGATAGTGTGCTAGGTAGGTACTTTACATGTCATTGAATCTAAAGATTATTTTCTTCTAATTGAGGAATTGCAAATAAAACAGTGATTGTCTACAGGATGTAACTGTGCTTACATAACTTAGTTTCAGACAACTCTGAAGACTGACAGGCTTCTACTGTTCAGTATGTTTCCATAGTCTATATTCATAGAATGGTAGGTACCACAAGAAAAAGCACCAAGTTCTTTGTATTCATGTTTGTATATGGAAATATTACTGAAATATAGCTAAACTATTCTAAAGATCATAATACATTTTAGTCACTTTAACTTTAATAGTAAGGAAATTAAATTTGTTTAATATGGCTTCCTAAATCAGTCAAGTAGCTAGCTAGAACACATATTAAGTAATTTATTTCTGATGTGTGTAATGTATTTTAAAAAGCAAAATAAAAACTGAGATTTGTTTTGGATAACAAATTTGATCAGGTGCTACAAGAAATAGCATATTAACTTACTGCTGGTGTTCCAGAAGGGAAGCCATCTTTATCTGAATATGAAACAGAAAATAATGCTAAATTAACAATTCAAAAAATCAAACATCTATATAATAAAAGAAAATATAAAGCAAAGCAAATAAGATGATCTTAGATTGATTTCATTTTAAGTTGAACTAAAAGTAAGTCTTGAGAAAAACAACAGCATCAGTATTCAAATAAAAATTTATATATAAGACTGCACGGACGAATCTCAAATCATAATGGAACTCTATAAGTTTACTAACAATCAGGGAATTATATACTACAAATATGTAAATTTAAGATTATCTTAATAAAGTTGTTAAAATTTTATTTGAAACTACATCTGCCAATCTGTATTAAAACAAGTTTATTTATAACAATACTTTCACCAGAAAATTGGTTATGAAGGAACTCAAAGCAACCATTCAGACAATGGCCACTGGGCAAAGGACAATTCTTGACATAACTTTTGATCAATATAAAAGAAAATCCCTGAAGGCAAAACACAGTTTATGAAGACTAAATGTTAAAATACTGGAGTTTAGAACAGCAAGTTTTCTTTTGTTTTACTTTTTACAATGCACACATACACAATGAAAAGAATATATTATATTCTGGTCAAACACTGATTTAAAAAACAGATTACTAAGTTAGACAGACTTACTAGTTGATACATTAGTTGCTAAGGATGCAGTAAGACTGTTTTTAAAAACTACATGTATGACTTCAGGGACACAAACATTAAATGACACTCTGGGATGTAATTAGTAAAATTCATGCTGAATGATCTTGTTTGTCTAACAAACTACAGGGAAAAGAAACCATGAGAACAAGTGTGAGGAAGGGAAAGCCTAAATATCAAAAAAGATTCAAAGAGATACTGCAATCAACTGTAATGTATGAACTTTATTCTGATCCTGATTTTAAAAATAAACTTTTCTTTTAAAGTTTATTTATTTTATTAATTTTTGACAGAGAGAGAGAGAGAGAGATACAGAGACAGAGAGAGAACTGAACTGAGGGAACTCCCCAGTTCAGCATATGGTTCTGCACAGACCGGGGCAAGGATTCGATCCTTGGTCCCCGGTGCTGCAAAGTGAGAGCTTAACCCACTGAGCAATCCCAGCTTCCCCAACTTTTTTTTTTTTTAATCTACTATTCTCCAGTTCTTACCTGATGATTCTAATTCTGAGGTAGAAATTATTTTACTCTAATGCTTATTTAAGGTTTATATACTTTAATAACTTTCAATTTTTGAGTGGGCTTAAACATTTACTTAGAAGTTTGTGCATTTATGGGAGATACCAGGATAGCTCACTGATTGAACGGTTGCCTCCCTATCACGAGGTGCGGGGTTCAATTCCTGGCCCTGGCCCATGCAACCCCATATGCTGAACTGCAGCACAACTGGTAACCACCATGGCTCAGCAGCAAAGGTTCTTGCCTCCCATGCAGGGGCCCCCAGTTTGGTTCCTGCCCAGAACAGCCCCACATCCACCTGTGTGGAATGAAACCATGTCATAACTAATGATGTACAACTATGGAGGCTGCTCTGGGTCTTCCCACCTTCTCTTTCACATTCTTTCAAACAGTAAAAATTAAAAAATAAAATAAAATCTTTAAAACAACCCTTCTCCTCTTTTACTAATAAATATATTTCTACATAGTATGAGCACATCTATAAATCAGCATCCTTTTCTTTTAGTGCTGAAAATCACTGAAAAACAGTGAAGAGAAAAAAACAAAAGACCAAAATATCTACTTTCAGCAAAAGTAAGAGATGAATAGGAGCTGTTCCAATCAGTTTACAAAAAGCAGATCTAAGGAAGGAAAAAAGTAGAGATAAGAACCATAGCTTAATTGTTTTTATTTTTTTAGAAGTAACATTTTTATCTAAGAAAGCTTCACAACTCTGCAATCTCATCTGAATCAGCCTTTTACCATTGACTGATATCTTACCTGGAGGAGTAAAGCTCAGATATTTCTGTTTCACTGTATTGGAGTCATAGAACTTTAAGACATCCAGCACAGCCTGAGGATTCTTCTTTTGCTCTAGTTTGGTGATATTGGAGGTCTGTAATAATCGAGCCCACTGTTCTGGCATGCCCTAACAAAAAGATATTCAGTTGTTTTGAGTTGCTCTAATAAAATCCATTTCCAGAGGTAAATGACAAAATACATAAAAGAATCTACACAACTATAGGTTTGAGTAAATTCTAAATGGCTTAGTTCTCTAAAGGTCTATTTATCTAAATCTATTTTGCATAATTATAACAGGCTCAGCTCCCTAGAAAAAAGATATATCCAACCACAAACACTTTTAGAAGAAAAGCACTAAGATATATATCACTTGCTATGTGGACAGAAAAGTTAACTTCAAAAGTTAATAATGAGTGGAATAGCTTGAGTGATGATATATAAACTCGGTAAACTTACAGTGAATTCTCCTGTAACAGCATCAAAGCCAACATGGATGGTGTGCTCAAAATCAGATGGAGGAGAAATTTCTGGTCGTTCCTTCTCTTTCTTCTTACTTCCTAGAGGCATTAAAAAAGAATCAGTTTATTTAATTAAACAAGATTATAAAGGTACTCATATTTATGTTTGTATTTCTCCTAAAACAGATTAGGAACAAAGTTATTCTAGAAAAGAGATTTCCCCTACAGACACTGACTGATAGGAAACTGATAAATGAAGTACAGTAACCAATCTTATCATTAAGCAGAGGTGAGGACAAGCAGACAGTCCAGACCAAAGAAGCACGCAGATTAACCCAGTACCACACCTGAATAAAAGGGCACAGGGCAGAAGAGACAGCCCCTTAGAACACTGGTTCAATCTCTCACATATCAAGACCTACACCTTATATACTGAGCAATCTAAAAACCAGTCTATCCTATTTCTTTTTGGCTGTACTTATCCAGAAAGAACAATTTACAATACTATCACCGTGTAGATAATATACACAGCATAGACAAGTAGTTCACAAAGACCACATCATCTTTCTTGGGCAACTCTAACCTCTCTTTTTTATTAAAGTTAACAACTGCTACATTTTAAAGTTTCCCCATTTTTCTGATTTCACCAATTATTTCTGCCACACACCTATAAGTGATATTTTCTGTAAATTCAAACACATCAGTTCCTTTTTTAAAATTAGCCACCTTGCTCTCAGATCATCCTGCCTTTATCTGCATTTATTTATTCCTAGGACATTCTTTCACTTTTCACCTGTGCTAGAATCTATTTTATGGATCTTGTTTTCCTCCTTTGGTTTTACCCCTTGGTAGTTCTTGACTATTTTTTGGTTGAAATTTGTTTTTCTCAACTCAGAATTTCTTCTAATTCTCAGTGTTGCCATTTTAGGTCACTGCCACTTTACACAACTGTTGAAAATCAATTGTCCATATATGTAGGGGTCTATTTCTGGATGTTCAACTTTGCGGCAATGCTCCGTCTTTAAGCCAATACAAACTGCCTTGATTACTGTAGTTTTAAAATAATCATTAAAACTACAGTGTATTAGCCTTGTAACTTTTTCTTATTTCAAAACTGTTTTGCTAGGTCCTTTGCATTTCTATGCAAGTTTTAGAATAAGCTTGACAATATTATAAATAAGCCTGCTGGGATTTTGATTGGGATTGATTTGAATTTATAAAACAATTTAGAGAGATTTATTAACAATACTGAGTCTTCTAATTCATGAAAACAATAAATCTTTCCATTTATTTAGTTCAATTATTTTTCAAAAACGTTTTTTAGTTATCAGTGTACAGATTTCTGCTTTTCTGCTTCAGTATGTCAAAATTTCTGTTCCTACTGCACATGGTACAGCTTTTTAAATTCTGATTCTCAATTGTTCATTGATGGCATATGGAAACACAATTGATTTTTGAATATCAATCTTATATCCTGAAACCATACTATACCTACTTTTTAGTTCCATTAGCACTTTTGTAGCTATCACAGGATTTCTTATAAAAATTCGATCATGTTGTCCATGAATAAAAATAGGTTTATGTCTTCCTTCTCACTGTGGATTCCTTTTATTTTTTTCTTGCCTTACCACACTGGCTAGAACCTCTAATACAGTGTTAGTAACAGTGGTGAGAAGGAAAATCTTTGTATCTTTCTTGATCTTAGGGGGAAAACAGTCATTTTTTCCTCCATAAGTTTGATTCCCGTGTAAGTATTTCAAAGATGCCTTTGATCAGGATAAGGGTATTTCCCCTTATTTCAAGTTTGCTAAATGTTTTTTGTTGGGTTTTTTTTTTTTATTGTTTTTGACAGAGAGAGAGAGAGAGAGAGAGAGAGAAAGATATACAGAGACAGAGAGAGAACTGAACTGGGGGAACTCCCCAGTTCAGCACATGGGTCCCCAAGGGCCGAGGACGGGATTTGATCCTTTGGTCCCCGGCGCTGCAAAGTGAGAGCTTAAGCCACTGAGCCATCCTGGCTTCCCTGCTAAATGTTTTTATCAGAAATAGATATTGAATTTTATCAAATGCTTTTTCTATATTTACTGAAGTGAACATATGGTTAATTTTTTGGGGGGGGGGGGTTATGTAGTAAATAACATTTGATTTCCAAATGTTACATCAACTCTGCATCCCTGAAATGAAATCCACTTGGTCATGATGTATTTACTTTGTATATATCACTTGGTTCTAATTGCTACAATCTTGCTGAGATTTTGCATCTATGTTCATGAGAAATATTGGTATTGCTTTCTTTTCTTATCTTTGGTTGGGACATCACAGTAATGCTAATCCCATAAATGAGTTGGGAAGTATTCCTTCCTATTCATTTTTCTGGAAGTTTGTGCATAATAGGCAAAACATCCTTAAATGTTTGGTAGAACTCACCAATAAAGCCACCTGGGTCTGACATTTCTTCATGGGAGGGCTAGTAATTATAAACTAAATTTTCCTAGGAACTATAGGGTTTTCAGGTAACCTATTTTTTCTTGAGTGAGCTTTGAAAGAAATTTTCCCACTTTATCTGATACATTGAATTCATCTGTACATATATATGTTCATAATATTACATTATCTTTTTAGTATCTGTAGGGTTATCAGCTCTCTCATTTTCAATATGGGCAATTTGTGTCTTGTCTCTTTTTTCCCATTAGTCTGGCTAGAGGTTTATCCATTCTATTGATATACTCAACAAACCAACCTTTGGTTTCATTATTTTTTTGAATTGTATTTTCTCCTATTTCATTTATCTCCACTTTGATTATTGTTTTTTCTATTTATTTGGATCTCACCTATTTTCCCTTTTAATTTACTAAGATGGCTTAAGTCACTGATTTGAAATCTTTCTTTTATAATATGGGTGTTTAATACTATAGAATTTCTCTCTAGGTACTGTGTTAGTAGCATCAAACAGATGTTTTGAATTTTCGTTTTCATTCAATTTAATATACTTTGTAAATATCCTTTAAGTTCCATTTATTTCAAAGTCTTTTACTTACTTTCCAAGCACTTCCAGAGATCTTTCTGTTACTGATATCCATTTCAATTACATTGTGGTCACAGAACATATTTTGTGTGATTTGAATCCTTCTAAATTGATTTAAGACTTTAAAAAACTTTGCTAGACTATGATCTATCTTGGTAAATGTTCCATGTTCACCGAAAAATAATTTGTATTTTGCTGGATGCAGTGTCCTATAAATCAGGAGTGGCCAACAAGTCGATCGCGGTCGACTGGTCGATCGCGAGGCCAATTTTGGTCAATCGTCGATCGCTCGCAATGTCTGGGGTGGAATTCCGTGTACCATGGACTTTGAAGCGATTGTAGAAGACAAAACTTTCTAGCAATAGTTTAATGCATTCTGGGAATTTGCCAAGGTCATAAATTCCTAGAATTCTGACAGCCTGACACTGTGATCTCCGCCCACCCAGACAA
>PVKE010023170.1:7721-24993 GCA_004027555.1 Craseonycteris thonglongyai
TTTGAGGCCCCGAGGACCGAGGATCGAATCCTGGCTCCGGCCCAGGCGGACCCACATGCTGAACTGGGGAGTTCCCACAGTTCGGTTCTCTAGCTGTCTCTGTCTCTGTCTCTCTCTCTATCTGTCAAAAGTAAAATAAAAATAAATATGCACTGAAGATAAAATAATTACTCTCTATAAATATAAAAAGATATAAAAAAATAAAATAAAATAAAATAAAATAAAAAGAAAAAAGGGCATCTTGTTTGATATCAGTTCAGTAAAAGTCAAGGTCCTGACCAGAAGCCATCTCTTCATAGCTCTGGTCCAGATGTAGCCTGCACTACAAAACCCTAGGGTTTCTACCTCCAGAGAGCACAAAGGCAAGGAGAGAAGAATAGAACTAATACTTTGTGCATCTACTATGTTTCAGATACCCTACTGAAGAGCAATTGCATAGTTGTACCAAACAGTGGCCACTCAAATTCTCATTGTATAGGTATACAGAGTTGGTTATAGAAACAGTTATTTTTCAAAGCCCAGAGGAGAATGAAAACTGAAAAATGTTCAGGAGTCTTGCAGTCTTTTGAATTGGCCATGTATAGAAAGAAATATAATTTGGTCTTTCCCATAATAAGAATATTGTTAGATTTGTTCTTGCTTTTTTTTTTTTCTATCCTGACCAATGGTACCATTTGAGATGATTGATGCATCTGTGCAGAATGTATCCATTCTCCAGCTTCCCTGATGTTATTTTGCATCAGATTGAATTCATTAGATTAGTTAAAGATATATCTCCACACTTTTATTTGTTTCTCTTCAAACATATCTTCACAGGTAAATAGCTCTAGTATTAATCTTCCTAGATAAAAGTCCCAGTGCACACCAGCCCATTCTGGTGACAACTAACTTGGAAATGTTTAACATTTTAGAAGAAAAAATAAAGAAACCCAGAAATTCATTTTATCCTGAGGTTATGTTTAAGATATATCATGCTTCACCTAGATCATTCAAGTTCCCAAGTTACAAATCAAAATTACTTCATGGATTTAAGATGCTGTTAGCCAAACCCTGGAGCTAATAATGTATGTAAAAGATTAAGAATAAATGTATGCTGACAGATGGGAAAATTAAGAAAGTTTGGAGGTGAGTCAGGAAGGACAAAGTGCAAAAGAGTAAGAACAAAATATTACAGATCCAGTAATAGAGACATGGATAACAAATGAAGCTGAGTACAGACCTGTAAGATATACTCAAAGATGACAAGTCAGACATTCAAAAAAAATAGAAGATGCCAGGGTACTTTGGGCAAGGCCATCCAATATCGTGGCAAAGAGGTTAATTTATACATGTTTGAATGTAGTTATCAGTAATGGATAGAAATAATAATCACAACAGTTGCAGGTTTGGGACTATTCTCAGTAAAAAACAACAACAAAAACATCACCTTTTTTGATGTCTGTTCAATCAGATTTGAAGGGTGTAGACATAGAACTAGAGAAAGTAAAGCAGCTCAGTTAGGGGCTCACTCTAGCTCATCTTTAGGGTGTATGACACAGAAAAGACTCAGAAATAAGAGCCTGCACAATGTCCTGGGTGCCACATCAGAAGACACTTGAGGGGATGAGTGTCCAAGGCACCTTGATGGAAGATGTTTAATTACTGGAACCAGGGCCATAACTGACCAAAAGACTACTCCTGTCATGTGAAGAGTTTTATTCCTTTCCATGGATGCATATCCTGGGGAGAAGAGGGTACATTTTCATGGTAGAGTTATCTGAAAACACCCAAGCTATTACTTTTTAAGGGGTAAAGGTTCTCTGGCCTAAAATTAGCATGAGTTCCTGTGAGTGGACAGGCCAGGAGGTTGACAAGTCCTAGAAACACTGGGCAAGATACAAAGGAGAATGAGAGGAGGGACATGGTCAGTGGTGAATGACAAGAAAGCAATGAGAAATGCAAAAGCTGGGAGAAGACCAACGCTAGGGGTCAGAGGAGAGGCCATAATTTGACTCAAGCAAAGAAAAAAAATGTGCTCAGGAATAACGTTTTTTATTTACCTATGGCTGTTGGAGTGTGCACCTATTGAAGTGCTGGGAAGATCTTTCTAGGTCTCCTTTTTCCCATCTGTATGAATTGGCTAAGGCTGTCATATACCAGAGTTTGTATGGCTTAACAGTAGATATTTGTTTCTTCACAGTTTGGGAGCCTGGAAGTCCAAGATCAAGGTTGGTTTCTTCTTCAGCCTGGCACCTTGACATTCAGCCAGCCACCTTCTCCCTGTGTCTTCATATGTCTGTGATCTAATTTCCTCTTCTTATAAGGGCACCAGTCAGACCAGATTATGGCCCACTCATTTACAGTTGACACTTCAACAAAGGTTTAAACTGGGTCCATTTATACATGGATTTTTTCAATAAATATGGTCAGTCCTTTGTATCCATAGGTTTTGTATCTGCAGATTCAACCAACCTCAGTTCAAAGCAGTACTTTTGCATTCCCAACTATGGATAGAAAATACTGTTTTTGATAAGTTATTAGTTGAATAGCAGATATGAAGGGCTGACTGTAGTACATTTTACCTTAATTGCCTCTTTAGAGAACCTATCTCCAAATACAATCATAGTCTGAGGTACAGGGATTAGGACTTCAACATGTGAATTCTCCTAAAAGCCCAAGTTCTACTTTCATGCATGCATTTATAAAATACGTTTGTTTGTTTGTTTGTTTGTTTGTTTTAAATGAGGACCTGTGGATAGTGAGCCATAGAAAATCTATCACAACCAAGGGGATGGGAGGAGGGAAATGCCTTAAATGTGGTGTTGTTGAACAAATGAATTTGTAAGGATTAATTTTTGTGAGAGTACAAATGACAATATTCTTAGGAAGTTCACTGAAGCAAATGTACCATAAAATAAAAAATGTCATCAGTAGTAATGATCCTATAATACTCAGAACATTATTTTCATCTCTGATTTCCATATTAATATAGCTGTGAGAGAATTATGAGAATTATGACAATATTCATCAGTTGTAATATTAGATTATAATATATGATTGCAATATATTACATTGTATTATATAGTTATGATAACATACATTCTATCTTACATATGTTATTATATGGTACTATATTTTATATTATACTATATTATATATAATTTTTTTAATATTATAGTATAATTCAGAACAACAGTGAGGGCCACCACCATGGTGGTGGCTGAAAAGTATAAAGAACATAGGTTCAATTGTGCACTAATGATAGAGCCTATTTGATTAAATCCAACTTTATATAATTATTCAGAGGAATGGATGATTCAGACATACCTTTCTACCATTCTTACTTAGTGCATTTTTCCAGAGTTCAGAGGTAGGCATGAGTCTTGTTTCTAGAAAATATTTCTCTCTCTCTCTGTCTCTTAAAAATAGCTTTATTATGGCATAATGGACGTACAATCATTTGCACATATTGAAAATGTATAATTTGATAAGTTTTGACATAGATATACACCCATAGAAAAATTGCCACAGTGGCAGGCTGAAGAATGGCCCCCAAAGGTATCCATATTCTAATCCACAGAATCTTCAAATATTTGGTCTTACCTAGGAAAGAGGTCCTGAGATTAGGACTTCAACATGTGAAGGACTTCAACTTTGCAGATGTAACTCAAGGATATCAATATGAGGAGGTAATCCTGGATTATTTAACGAGCTCAATGTGATCAGAATAGTCTTTATGTAAGGGAGAAAGAGGGGAAGCCAGGATGGCTCAGAGGGTTAAGCACACATCTTGCAGCCCTGGGGTCCAAGGATCAAATCCTGACCCCAGCCTGTGCAGACACATATGCTGAACTGTGGTGTTCCCCTAGCTCAGTTCCCACTGGCGCAAGCCTCCTATGTGGGAGGCCACCAGTGGGTTCCTGACCTGTGCAACCCTGCCCCACCTGTGGAATAAAAACTATGTAGAAAATTAATGATATGCAACTATGGAGACTGCTCTGGTCCCTCCCCCGTCTCTCTCTGTCTCTCTTTCTCTCTCTCTATCAAAAAACAATTAATTACTTAATTGATTAATTAATTAATTGGAGAAGGTGGATATAAGGATGGAAGCAGAGATTGGAATGATGGGAAGAGGTTGCCATAAGCCTCTAGCCACTGGAGAAGTCAAGGGACACATTCTGTTTTGGAGTTTCCAGAAGGAACCCACCCTGTTGAGACCTTGACTTTGCTCCATAAAACCCATTTTGGAATTCTGAGAAAAGCAGTTTCCTTCTTGTTTGTTTATTCCATAACTTTCTAGTGCTAACCTCTAATCTGATCACAGTACTTTTTTTTAACCACAATTGATATTCAATATTACTTTATATTAGTTTCTTATGTACAGCACAGTGGTTAGACATTTACATAATTTATTAAGTGATCACCCCAATTAGTAAAGTACCCGTCTGGCACTATACATCATTATTACAATATTATTGACTATATTTCCTATGCTATATTTTATATCCTTGTGACTATTTCATAATTACCAATTTGTGTTTCTTAATTTCTTCACCTTTCTCACCCAGTTCCCCAATATCCCTCCCTTCTGGCAACCATCAATTTGTTCTCTGTATCTGTGTGTCTATTTCTGTTTTGTTTGCTCATTTATTTTGTTCTTTGAATTTCATATATAGGGGAGATCATACGGTATTTGTCTTCTGCTGTTTGACTTATTTCACTTAGCATAATACACTCTAGTTCCACTCATGTTATCACAAATGGTAACTTTTTTTTACAGCCAAGTAATGTTCATACATATATATAATGTAATATGTGATAATGTGTAACATATAATGTACAACATACAATGCAAAGCATGTAACATGTAACACAATGTATAGTGTATGATACATAATCTATAACACACAACATATAGCATATAACATGCAACATTATTACATAATATACAATGTATTTTATATGCATGTATGATATAGACATATATGACATACACACATATAATAACACATATCTAATATACATGTACAATATATGATATATTATATATATTCTCTAATATATATATCACATCTCTATCCATCCATCTATCCATGGACACTTACGTTGCTTTCATATCATGGCTATTGCAAATAATGCTACAATGAATGTAGGAGTGTATATATCTTCAAATAACTGTTTTGGATTTTTTTGGATAAATATCTAGAAACGGAACTACTGAATCATAAGGTAATTCTATTTTTTTTTTGTTTTTTAGAAAACTCCATACTGTTTTCCATAATAACTACATCAATTTGCAATCCCACCAACAGTACACAAATGTTCCCTTTTTTCCACATCCTTGCCAACATTTACTATTTATTGATTTATTGAATGTAGCTATTTTTACATGTGTGAGATGATATCTCAGTGTGGTTTTAATTTGCGTTTCTCTGATTATTAGTGACTTTGAGCATCTTTTCATAAGTCTCTTGGTAATTTGTATGTTCTCTTTGGTGAAATGTCTATCAGGCCCTCAACCCATTTTTTAATTGGATTGTTTATTTTTTGGTGTTAAGGTGCATGAGTTTATAAATTTTGGATGTTAACTTCTGATCGAATGTATCATTGGCAAATATCTTCCCCCATTCAGTAGTTTGTTTTTGTATTTTGTTTATGATTTTCTTTTCTGTGCAAAAATGTTTTAGTTTAATGTAGTCCTATTTGTTTATTTTTTCTTTTGTTTCATTTGCCATAGGACATATATCAGAAAAAAAAAATTACTAAGATAAGGTGACCAGATTTTAACATTGGTAAAGCGGGACACCATTGACCAGCGGGGGGGTGGTTCTTGATTAAAAATTTGGTCTGTCTCCCACCGTTCCCTAGATTGTCGTGCATTCTTTCCAAAAATCAGGACTTTTTTAAACACTGCGGGATGCGGGACAAATTGTTAAAAATCTGGATTGTCCCGCCAAAAGCGGGATGTCTGGTCACCCTATACTAAGAGCAGTGTCATAGAGTTTATTGTCTATGTATTCTTCTAGGAGTTTCAGCTGCTGAAGAACCTCTGGTGGTACATGAGTTGGGTGAGGTGGGGTCTCAGGGAGTCACCAGAGTAAGGTCAGTGGTATTAACCAGTTTAATGTAGGTTCAGATTTTGTGCCAGTGTTGGGCCTGGGACCACTCAGCAAAAGGTACAGAGCACATTGAGGACAAATGTTATCTGCTTGGACCTCTCAAATCTCTGAGAGTTGTCCAAGAAATGCTGCCATGTGGGCTAACACCTGCTTCCCGCAGCTGAAAGTGCCTCAGGTGGTGCATGAGTTGCATGAGGCAGGGGTCCCAGGGAGTCACCAGGGTAAAGAGAACAAAGTTTAATTGGCCAATGAAAATTCAGATTTGGCCACATAGGGAGAGGGCTCAACACAGGATATATGGCATCTGCCCACCAGCTACATGAAAGGACAGCTCAACACAGGAGCAATGGCAGCTTTCCCTCTAGCCCTTGTCTTGAAGCCACACAACTCAGTCTCTCCCTGTGTGCCTCTGGCCTCTCCTACACTGATGTCTCTCCGCTAGAGCCCAGGGTGAGTATCTGCAAGTGAGTGAGTCCGTGTACAGGCCCTTTAAGAGGATACCTTTGTTTCCAGCAACCTTCCATTCCTCCAAGATGGACAGAATACTGCTGATTTTCACAGATATTGTGGGGTTCCTCTTCTCAGTACTTGTGGTCTGTGCTGCAGAATCTGGTATGGGACTGGGGCCCCTCATTCCTCAGGGGGGACCACTGCAGTTGAGATTTCCTTTCTAGTTCTCAACCACAAATGCAGATGTAGGACCTGTTTCACATCTCCACCCCTCCTACCAGTCTCAATGTGGCTTTTTTACATCCTTAGTTATAATACTTCTGTTCAGGTATACTTTAAATGGTTCCCCAGGTTAATTATTGTATAATTTAGTTGTAATTTTAATGTGGCATGGGCCAGGGGATGAGGGGGGGCATGCATAGTGTTTATCTACTTTGCTATCTTGACTGTAATACCAAATTTGTGTTGTTTTAATATGTTCACGGCAGTTTGTTAAAATACCAATAGAAAACTAATGCAATCAGAATCACAAAATCTCTCATGGCCCTTTGTCCTCCTTCTCTCTCACCCTCATTGCTCTCACCCCATTCCTGGGCAACTACTGCCCTATTTTCTGTCACTCAAGATTGATTTTATTTTCTAAAATTTTATATAAATAGAATTATACAGTAAATGCTCTTTTTGCCTGACTTATTTTAATCACTGTAATTATTATAAGACTTATCCACAATGCTGGATTCCTCAATAGTATATTTCTTTTATTGCCTAGTAGTATTCCATGGATATACCACCATCTGTTTATCCACTCACATACTAATGGGCATTTCGGTTATTGCCAAATATTGGCTATTATAAAAAGAGCTGCTATGAATATTCATGTACAAGTCTTGGTGTGGACATATTTTTCACTTCTTTGTTTAAATACCTAGTAGTGCAATGGATGGATCATATGGTAAAGGTATAACAAACATTTGTTATATGTTTGTTATACATTTACCATATGACCCTAAGAGAGTGCCAATTGCTCTACATCCTCACCAACACTTGGTGCAGCCAGTCTTTTTAATTCTATCCCTCTGATAGGGGTAGAATTTGCAAATAAAATTCACCCTTTTGAAAATCAAGTACTTTTACATATATATTATGTTTTTTAAAACTTTAAATAATGTTAACTACATAGTAAAAAATCAAAAACTCATACATACATAATTTAACGTATGTTGGTTCTCCTGCAGTACCTTGTTTTTGTTTTCATCAGTCAACTGTGCGCAGAATTGATACCTATAGTACGGAAACGTTACCTAAAAACCGAACATATTAAGATTGCCTTTTTCTGTTAATATGGGAATGTTGTTCAATCATTATAAATAATCCTATAATATTATACAACAAAAGTATTATATCTGAAGTGCGCTCCTAGGATTTCAGTTGGTCATCTCCATATATATAGGTATAGTTTTAAATATTTAGAATCAATACATAACTTGTGCTTGAATAGAATACGTTTGACTGACTGTGTAATCCTTAGGCACAGGTATTATAAATAGTGTTATTCTGTGGTAAATATGCATATTAAATATTCAAAATGCTAATAAATTCATTTTTAAAACTTTTTAATTTTAACGGGCTACAATGAATACATCTTCTGAATCAAGTTCTGAAAGCCCAGTTAAAACGCATTTGGGCAGACTAATGCAAATCAACTCACCAGAATCATCAAGCACAAGTTCAAGCTGTCCTGTTGTTCCACGAAATCGTCTGCATACATGCAACCGTATAAGTTTTGATAAAAAAAAAAAAAATCCTAATATACTGCTACGATGATGGTAAAACCATCAATGAATCGGCGGAAAACACTGGCATAAATAAAAATATGGCAAAGTTCATTTTCAAAAAATACAACAAAAATTGTGGGTTGCTAAAAAAAAGCGTGGTGGTAATCGGCCTCTTAAATTAACTCCAACAATATTAAGCAAAATTGAGCAAATAATTGAAGAAAATCCTTCCATAACTTTAAAAAAAGATTAGTCAAAAAATTTTAGAATCAGAACATACACAATTAAACATTAGTTCCATTAGGAATGCATTGAAACGGTTGCGGATTACATTAAAATGTGCTTCAATACTGTAGAAGTGAATTACATACATATCTGCTCACAGTGTTCATACATATCCTCATCTCCATATGCAATTATGAAATTGTATGAATTATAATAAATTTTTTGATTTTTTTAAATATATATATTTTTTATTTATTTATTTTGACAGAGGAGAGAGAGAGAGAGAGAGAGAGAGAGAGAGAGAGAGAGATACAGAGAGAGAACTGAACTAGGGGAGCTCCCAGTTCAGCATATGGTTCCACACGGGCCGGGGCCGGGATTCGATCCTCGGTCCCCGGCGCTGCAAAGTGAGCGCCTAACCCACTGAGCCATTCCAGGTTCCCCTTGATTTCTAACTATGTAGTTAGCTTTGTTCTGTTTTTTTTTTAAATATAATATATATGTAAAAGTACTTGACTTGCAAAAGGGTAAATTTTATTTGCAAAAGGGTGAATTCAATTTGCAAACAGGTGACTTTTATTTGCAAAAGGGTGAATTTAATGTGCAAAACCTTGTAATAGTACCTCATTGTGGGTTTACTTCGTATTTCCCTAATGAATAATGATGTTTAGAATCTTTTCATGTGCTTATTTTCATTTCTTTTTCTTCTTGGGTAAAGTATCTGTTCAAAGCATTTTCCAAGCTTTTACTGGGATTTGTCTTCTTATTACTGGATGTTCAGAGTCTTTTTTCATTCAATCTTATAGATTAGTAGGATCTGCTATGTGCCTCATACTGTGCACATCAGAGAAAAGGTAGACAGAATCCCTTTCCTCTGAGAAATGACAATCCTCCATCACTAGGTCTACTGCCCTGGCTTTGGTCCTGGTTACACTTTTGTGACTACTTTGATGAATAGGATGTGGCAGAAGTAACACCACAGGATTTCAGATTTGGGGGATTAGGTCATAAAAAGTTATAGGACAGCTACTTGGTTCTCTCTCTCTCTCTCTCTCTCTCTGCGTCTCTATCTCTAGTCCCTTAGAACTCACCCCACAAGTCATAAGACTCTCAGCCACATGTTTCAGCCAGCAGCCCCCACTAGGGTCTCAGCCAACAACTTTCATAGTGTGGAGCTAATTCAGGCATCTCCTGATAAGCCTTTCTCAAACTATAGCTTCATGACCAAAATATCAATATGTTTGTTGTTGTCATTGTTGTTTGTTGTGGCTGTTGTTATTGTGGTTGTTGTTGTTTTAAGCCACTAAGTATTGGGTTGGTTTGCTTTGCAGCAATAATTGACCAAAATACAAACAACAGCAGAGAATGACATTATTACAAACAATAAAATGATATCTTTGATAGTCTGAATAGTTTCTTTCTACAGCAGATGGGTATATTTCATATATATATGTGTGTGTGTGTGTGTGTGTGTGTGTGTGTGTGTGTGTGCATGTATATATATATATATATATATATATTATAGTTGACATGCAATATTAATTAGTGTCAGGTGTACAACATTATGATTAGACATGAGTATATAACTTATGAAATGATCACTCCAATAAGTCTAGTACAGATGTGTATATTTATTTAAAGAAGCACAGTTATACTTAAAGGTTAAATCACTTAAGTTAAAACTAAAAGCTTGCTTTTCTAATTTTATAAGCATTTGTCTTAGAACATCAAATATATTCATTTGGCAATGGTCAGAAAGTCACAGAATTTCAGAGCTGAAAATGACATTGATAGTCTCCTTTCCTCACTGTACAGCATAGAAACTGGAAGCAAGCATTCTTTCTGTTTATTTTATATAACCTTAAAAACAAAGATAGTCTTTCTGCTTGGTCACTCTCTTGGTGACTCCTCCATTTAGGATGAATAATGCTAAATTTGTTAATAAAATGTTCTTTCCTTTGTTATATAAGAAAACGCTTCTGTTTAAGAAGCTAAATTTATCTCCCACATTATTACAGTTCCAACTTGCTCACTGCCTAGCAACAATCCCTCGTGCTTCACAAAATTGAGGACAGCAAAAGTTACGGACTCTTGCATGCTCACTTAGTCTGGGTTCAAATTCCCTCTCTGCCATCTTCTACCTGTATGGCTTTGCTCAGTCCACTAGTTCCTTCCTGGACTTGCATTTATCCATCTATGAAATGGAGATTTAATAAAGTATGACATAGGCCTTAGAGGGTGTCTGTGAAAAATAAATAAAGATCCTGAACCACAGTTGATACTCAAAAGATGGCAGTAACTCTTGTGGCTCTGCCACCCACTGCAACAGGGGACCTGAATTCCATTTAATGAGTCTTTCTTACTATAAAGATGAACTAATTCATCGTTTTCAACTCTCTTTTCAAAAAGTCCATGAAGGTTTGTGTGAGTTATCAAAAAGGGCTTAGGTTTATCCTGATGGCAACTAGGAAGCATTCAAGTGGTAAAGCCAAGAAGATATCCTTGAAACTGACCTCGATAATGATTACTTTGACTGCAGTGTGGAGGAGGGACTGGGGATGGGGGCCACTTGACAAGTGGATGCTGTGCTCCTAATTACAGAGAAGGATGTCAGTGGCCTCAGCTAGGATAGTGTCAATAATCACTATACTTATAGCTAGGAAAGGTCACAGGAAAAGGATTTGATTTAAGAGTGACAAGAAAAAAGTGTACTGTTACAGAAGTGAAGAAGAAAGCATTCTAAGGAGGAAGAACTTACCAGGCTAGACCTCTGTTGAACCAATAAGAAGAGGCCTGAAATAGTAGCTGCCTGTACTACTGACCACTGAGATGGCCTCTCACCATTTATGGTGGGATCTGTTCTTGTCCATTTATGACTTTCATTTTTGTATATATCAAGAGCATGGTGGGTGTAAATGGCCAACAGAAGAAGTAGGGCTCATTGTATTTCTTATTTAAAGTTTGACCTTTTAATTAGTTCAGGGGTCAATACTACTCCACTCAAGAGTTTCAGGGCCCGGCTTCCTTACTGTGCAATAGAATAGTGGGACAAGTGAATGAAAGACAGCAGCAGACTCCAAATAAGACTGATGTTTCTTCAGTAAGACCTAGAGGTGGTCAATTTTTGTGCTGATTTGTAACATGTTTAAACAGAGGTGCTTTTGTCATGCAAGAGATGACATGACAAACTCTCCAACAATGGACACAGTGGTATGGAGTGAAGATGGCACTGGGGGTGGGGGCATTTCAGCTGCATGCACTCTGGCACTCCACCATGAGTGGGGACCTGGGGACATTGGCCTGACCAGCATGTGCACACTGGTGAATGTTTACTCAGGGGCCAGCTTCCTAGGAGCACCGCCATGGGTCCAAGCTCCAGACCTATGAAAGTCCACTCTCAAGATGCCTAAAACCTCCTGGGAGTAAAGACCCTTCTAAAGGTCCCCTACTCTAGTTTTGACTGCCCTTCAGAGAGCAGGCAGAAATATTCTGCTCCCAGCTGCGACCTTGCCCAGTGTAGATCAGGCTCCCTCATTCTGTGCCATCTCCAATTGTGACCCAGAAACTCTGAGTTGGGTGAGGTCGCGAAGATCATCCAGCCCAATCCCTTATTTTGCAGCTGAGGTTGGGTCACAGGTAAAAGGGGAAACAAACCTAGACACAGTGTCCTGAAAGGACTCTGTCTTTCAGGTGAGGAAAATGGAGACTGGACTTGGTGAGCACAGCCCTCCTGAGGCTGACCCCATACTCTGAAGGGTCCATCCCTTATGGGAAAGCTAACAATGTCAGGACTATAGATGTTACTCGACACAACTGTGCTAGTGCAAGCTACCTCTCATCGTTAAAACATTTCTCTCTGATACTCCTATCTGCATTCCAAATCTACTCCAAAATTCATTAAAAATCATTTAAAACCAATTAAAAATTTTTTATAACTTTCATATGAAAGAGGCATCCAAGAATCCACATTTAGGGGAAGCCGGGACGGCTCAGTGGGTTAAGCGCTCACTTTGCAGCCCCGGGGACCAAGGATTGAATCCCGGCCCCGGCCCCGGCCCGTGTGGAACCATATGGTTCTGGGAGCTCCCCCAGTTCAGTTCTCTCTCTGTCTCTGTCTCTGTATATCTCTCTCTCTCTCTCTCTCTCAAAAATAAATAAATAAATAGATAAATAAATAAAAAAATAAAAATAATAACAAAAAGAATCCACATTTAGTCTCACTGAGCACCAGTTTAACGTACTCTGTGAAGTCCTGGAAACAGGTCAGTAAGGCAGCACCCTGGCTCAGGAGCCACGAGAGAAGGTGCCCCTGACCAAGCAGGTGAGGGGAGCACGCAGCAGTGGGAGCCCTGTGCTGAGCACTCACTGACAGGAAGGAAAAGGCTTTACTAAGGTGCTTAGGCTTGAAGAAAAATAGGCTTAGCTGGGTGGACAGCACTATTCCAGTCAGATGGAAGATACGGTCAAATGTCTACCTTAAAACCTTTAGTATCTTAGTATCAATCCATCCAAATTCACAAAAGATAAACCTGAAATAGAGGCAGACACAGCTCCTGTCAGGAAGGGTAATTTCACATCTTCACAGCCTAGGCCCACTGCAATCAGTTTTGTTAAATAAAGTGATATACAACACACTGATTGGACAGACTTTGAGCATTTTGTCTCAAAATACCAAAGGTGCCATTGTAAGACTGCTTCTTAGGCAATGCAGGTAGGCAGTTCATATACAAATTGAAACACAAGAACCTCCTCTCCTAATTCTAAGAGGGCTCCTGGAACCTTAACCCACTGAAGTTATTTCATATCAGGAGAAAACTGCCAACGTTCTTTAGACTTTTAACAGAGTCTACAAGGGGGTGACTATCATGATCTTACACTGGGCACTTAGGCTCAATAGCCAGCAACATTACCATGGGCCTCCTGGATCCCAGCAGCTTGACAAAGCATTCTGCCTTCTGCAGTTCTGCTCCACAACCCATGGGGGCAGCAGAGTCCAGTTTGCCCTACCCTGGCTGCATCATAACTGCAATGTGAGGGGAGCTGTGCAGCACTGCAAGATAAATCAGCCGGTCAAGTCTTCCCTGTTTTTGTAACAAAAACAAAGAAGGAGATGTAAGTGATGCATTCAGTAGCAGCAGCGGTAATGACTTCAAGGTGCACATTGAGCTCATGGCTCTGTAACTAGATCCATATTAAATCCAACAAAATCCATTACGTGAAAGAGAACTTGAGGCTTAAGATGAGTCCTGCCAATGGGTAGTGGGTGTTTGTTATCTATGTATCTATCTATATATCTACATATGCACATACACATTAGATCACATAACTAAAAATATAAGTATGTACATTACATGCTATATATAGTATATATTCTTTGGGAGGAGGACTTCATCTTTCTGTTCTATTCAATCTATCTTCAATATGTATGTGCTTATTAAATAATTAGAAAAATACAGACTTAACAAATTTAAAAACATAAGGAAAATTCACATTATATGACAATAGAGCATAAGATTGAGAATGTTTTTTCTCACAAAAATGTTTCAATTTATAAAATAATTACCAATATGAACACTTTAAATGACAATCTCCACTCATAGATTTATTCAACAGGTATCTTCTAAGCACCGCGTATACGTGTAAGGTGCTCTTTCAGGTTCCTAAGGCAGTAAGATAAGGAAGACATGGTTACGGTCCCCAGTGAGCTCAAAATTGAGCACATGTGAAAAAAAAAGACAGTGACTATTATAACAAAAGAACAAACAAAATACTGTGAAGACAACAGAGATGGAGACCATGACCTCTACAAGGCATGGAGTATGATGTGGCTCCACAGAGAAGGTGACACTTGAGGTGTGTCTCCAAAGATTACATAGGAATTGACCAGTTAAAGTGATGAGTGGTTCATCGGGCATCAGGAAACATCAAAGCAAAGTTTCTGGACAGTTGAAAGCAGGAGATATGGGCTGGAATGAGGGGAAAGTGTCATCCCTGGACCAGGATGATATGACTAGAGAGTGAAAAGCCTGGAACACTAGCTTGGACTCCCACCATGGGAATGAAGCAGCTGCCAGTTTCTCTTCTGGGTCACACCTGTGATCTGTCTACAGCTATGACAACATAAGGCAGAGTCGTGGTGGAGACTTGTAAAGACAGATTGCCTAGAACATGTTGATAGGTTCTCTACACCAGTGACTTTCAAACTTCTTTAAACTGCAACCAGCAATAAGATATACATTTTACAGTGCAACTCACTGTACAGAAATATGTATGAAGGGTACATTCATATAATAAAAACTTACACATGACATGTTATACACTTGGGCCTTGTCTATTGTTTTGTCAATAGAGATTTCATAATCCACTAATAGATTGCAACTTTAAGTTTGAAAAACATTACTCTAAAGAGTTTAGTTTTGTACTCTAAATTCCTCAGGGTCTCTCAGCCTCACACTACTGACATTGTGGGTGGATGATTTTGGTCCTGAGAACTATCCTCTTTATTGTAGGATGTTTAGTATCATTCTCAACCTCTATCTACTAGATACCAACAGCACCCTCCCCTCAAGTCAGAGGACTAAAAATATTTCAAGACACTATCAGATGTACCTGCAGGTATAAAATTACTCCAGGTGAGTTACAGCTGCCTTAACCTCCTGTTTGAGGTGGGAAGGAATGATTGATGTCACCTTTTTACATCCACAGGGCTTACTAAACAGCTGCAAGAGAGAAGAAACGTTGACAAATCTTGAATGAGAACTAGTGGGGAGGATCCTAGGGTCAGTGGGAGTTTGTGGCAATAAACAAGGCCTTTTGGAAATCCACCATCACTTAGGCAAAGACAGACACCTATTCTTAATTCTTGTCATTACCTTGGGCATTCCATAAAAAGCTGAAATTCAGTATGTCTAAACCTAAAGGGCACCTTCAAAACCAAGTGCTAAATGTGAAAAGGAATTTTATGTATATATGTATTCAAATTAAAAAAAACAAACAGATATGTAAGTGTGTCAAGCACACACCTCCTTTTTTATATGATTTATTTTATTATTTTTGACAGAGACAGAATGAGACAGAAAAGAGAGAGATAGAAGTGGGGAGGACCCAGAGCAGTCTCCATAGTTGCATGTCATCAGTTATTGACATGGTTTTGTTCCACACAAGTGGTCAGGGGCTGCACAGAGCAGTAACCCAGCTCGGGAACTCTCACATGGAATGCACACACCCTCAAGCTGGGAGCCAAACCGAGGGCCTCTGACATGGGAAGCACACCCCAGCTCAGCATATGGGTCCACACGGCCGGGGTTGGGACTCTATCTTTTGTGCAAAGTGAGCACTTAACCCACTGAGCCATCCGGGCATCCCTTCTTTTTCTTAAAGTCATTTGAAAAATTTTATGCACAGAAAAAATAAAATTAAATAAGACATGCTGTTATTTAAATGCTATGGCTCTGTAACATTGAATAATAATTTGGGACATCTTTAATTGAAGTTTCAACTTGTCGCCATACAAGGAAAAGTAAACTCTCAAATGTCTGAGCTTTACTAGGAAAACTAAGGAAGTAGAGTTTAAGGAAGTGAAAATTGTCTCCAGGATATGACATCTTTGGATGACCTATCCCATGGGAAATTATTACTTTGATGTAATGATTGTTTCCTGAGTACTACCAGGCACACTCTCCCAGTTGTCCTCAAAAACAAAAAGGCCCATAAATCAAATAAAAATGCTAGAAGCACACAGGTTATTAAGTGCATTTAAACACAGACCAAGAAGAGAGGGCGAGAATCAGTGGTGGGGACGTAACCAGCAGGGCAGCGTGCAGAGGGAAAACAGCCCTTGAATTCTGGACCATGGAGCATTCACATGTCCTGTCTCTACATCCTGCAGTAGCCTTCCCCAGTGGAGTTTGGGTTGGAGCAAGGGTCCAATAGACAAAGTGCTTAGAGCCAATATCACATACTCATCCTATTACAGAAAAGCAGTTCTTTTGAGAGACACTGTCACCTGGCATAGCTGCAACTCACCAGGTCACCTTGCTAAACAAACAGCCACAGTTTCAGTGCTCTGTCTGGACCTAGGGGTGACAGGACTGTCAGCTCAAAAAGGGCATTCCCATGACGTCTTCACTCCATCCCTTTTCATCTGTCAGTACACTCTAACTTGTGCCATGAGATTCTTCACTTAAGCTCTCTCTCTAATGCATCTTAATGCTTACTAACTGGCCATCTGTGTTTAATACATTTATGAATTCTGCCCATATCTCACAAGCCACTTGTTCACTCATTTTCTAAATCTAACATCCCTTTAAGGTTCACCTATATCTCACGAGCTATGAGTTCATTTAGTATCTATTTAATATTCCTTTTGAGACTGTCCTTTCCTTTGTTTTCTGGCTCTCTAGAACAAAATTAAATATACTCAGTACAACAGAATCCCATTCAGTAAGGATCTAAAGTTCATTTGGTATAAATTGGGGAAACTCTTCTCCCATCAAACTATGCCCACATTATTACCAGGACTCTAGTGAACTAATATATTTTATAAGCCATAGAATGTTAGAGCTGGTATTAAAATAATGACTAGCAAATAACAACATAGAAAAATGTTCAGCTTCCTGGTGAGTGGAAAAAAGTAGAAAAGCTTTACGGAACCACATACAAAACATATACCTCCCTGGGGACAAAGGAACACCAAAGAATTTCTTAAATTGTATTACAATAATG
>PVKE010023171.1:0-24892 GCA_004027555.1 Craseonycteris thonglongyai
GAACTGTTTCTGTGTGGTTGGTGACTATCACTACAGAGCCTGCCCACTCTCAGGAGTTATAATCCAGCCCCAGTATGTGAGGCTCAGTCCATCCTGTGCTTCTCCTGGTGGAGGCACCACCTAGCTGCTAGTGAACCTGAGCTGCTAGCTCTGGCAGATGAGCCCTTGCTGCACTCTCCCTGATTTGTATCTGTCATACCCCACAAAGATGTGCCATGAATGGCTTTCTCTGCATAGCACTTCATCTAAATCAGGTACAGCCTGTTTACTTTTGAGGAATTTCTTTATTGGAGTTCCACCTTACCTCCCCACAACTATCTGGCTTTCGTGGCCAAGAGAGAGCCCTGAACAAAGTTTTCATAACATTTTACAACAGACAATACACATATGTAGTGCATGAAATTGTTACAACACAATCTAAAACAATCAAACATTTAACAGGATTATTAAGAAGCATGAATTTCCTCCTATCTCTTGATTAGTAGCGGCTTAACTTTTTAGCTCCTGCAATAAAAGGCCCTCCTTCTCAGCATTCCTATTCATAGGAATCCCTGAATCAATTTTTTACGTAAGGTGCAAATTTGTGTTGAAAATATATGTTCCATTAGTTATTGAATATGCTGAATTTCTCTCCATGGATTTTCCCACACTTTTACTTGCAGTACGTGTGAGGTTTTTACTCATCACACATTCATCATTGAAGGGTTCATATGAAATTTTTAAAGTTTCACCCACTGAACTAGTATATCACAACATTACAACAGTATAGTCAAATCAACTTGCATTAGGAGTGATTCTCCCATCTCCTGTTAGATTTATGTCTACACTTTTTACTTTTTCTACAAAAGCATTCAAATTGTCAGATTTTTTTCATCACTCCCTCAAATCATCCAATTATATCATTTATACTTCACGATCACTATTAAATACACTTATATTCCCTGTCTCTCCCTGGATTTGCCTGTTGTGGAGACCCTTCTTAGGTTTTTTCCACTGACCAATGTATAATTGGGAGTCATAGCTATATCTGAATGTCCCTCATTACATACGATTCCCAGAATTTACCCAAATATGAACTTTTTAATGGTGACTATGTGACTTCTAATTGAAATCCTTTCATGACCTATACTTTATGTTCAGTGATGTCTACTTATTTTGAAGGTTTCACTTTAACATTCCATCATTCTGATAGGTTTTATCTCCAGTATGAAATATTTTATATTCCATAAGGGCTCAACTACCTTGACATTGGAGGCTTCCTTGCTATAATTGAATATCACATAGAAAAGATTACTCAGTTTCATTTTATATGATGTAAATCATAAGCCATGAACAAGAACCTCAGACATTCTTACATGCATAAGGTTTTTCTTCTATTTGAGTTCTCTGAGACTTGGTAAGCTCTACTTCTAGAGACAAGCTCATCTTGGTCCCATCCAGAACATTCCCACCCTCATGAATTCTCTTTTGTGATGTATCACTATGACTTCCTATATTTGTCACATTTAAAGATTCCTCCCCAGTATGGATTCTTTTATGTTTTGTGAGATTTGATCTGATAGTAAAAGCTTTCCCACACTCATTACATCGGTATGGCTTCTTTCCAGTGTGGATCCTTTTGTGTTGGTCAAGGACTGATCTATAATTGAAGGATTTCCCACACTCACAATTATAGGGCTGCTGCCCACGGTGGATGCCTTTATGGTTGATAAGACTTGAATGTGAAATGTAGGCCTTTCCACACACATCACATTCATAGGGTTTCTCGCCTGTGTGGATCCTTTTATGCACTGTGAGGCCAGAGCTGTTCCTGAATGCCTTCCCACACCTATCACATACATAGGGTTTCTCCCCAGTGTGGATCCTCTTGTGTTGAGAAAGGAGTGAGCTATAACTGAAAGATTTCCCACACTCAACACATTTGAAGGGTTTTTCCCCAAGATGGACTCTTTTATGGCTTATAAGAGTTCTGCTTGAGAAAAAAGCTTTTCCACACTCATCACATGTATAGGGTGTCTTGCCAGGGTGGGTACTTTTATGGTTAATAAGGCTTGAGTGTGAAATATAGGCTTTTCCACACACTTCACATCCATAGGGTTTCTCCCCAGTATGGATTCTTTTATGCACTTTAAGGCTTGAGTTATTTCTGAAGACCTTTTCACACCTGTCACATCCATAGGGCTTCTCTCTAGTGTGGACCCTTTTGTGCTGAGAAAGGAGTGAGGTGTAAGTAAAAGACTTCTCACACACATCGCATTTATAGGGCTTCTCCCCAAGATGAATTTTTTTGTGATTTATAAGGGTTCGGTATGTGATAAAGGCCTTTTCACACTCATCACATTTATAGGGCTTCTCCCCAGGGTGAACTCTTTTGTGATTTTTAAGGCTTGAGAGTGAGATGTAAGCTTTCCCACATTCTTCACATTTGTAAGGTCTCTCCCCAGTGTGGATTCGTTTATGTACTTTAAGGCCTGAATTATTTCTGAAGGCTTTTCCACACTCATCACATCCAAAAGGTTTCTCCCTTGTATGACTCCTTTTATGTTGTTCAAGGGCATAACTATAATTGAAGGATTTCTCACAATAGGTACATTTATAGGGCTTCTCCCCAAGATGGATTCCTTTGTGGTTTTTAAGGCTAGAACGTGAGATATAGGCTTTCCCACACACATCACATTTATATGGTTTTTCCCCAGTGTGGAGCCTCCTGTGGACTTTGAGGCCTGAGTTGTTTCTGAAGGTTTTCCCACATACATCACATACATAAGGTCTCTCTCCAGTGTGAATGGTTTTATGCTGAAGGAGAAGTGAGTTATAGCTGAAGGATTTTCCACACTCCTTACATTCATGAGCTTTCTTCCCAGGGTGAATGCTTTTGTGGACTGCAAGGCCTGAGCTATAACTGAACGCTTTGCCACAGACATCACATTTATAAGGTTTCTCTCCTGTGTGGATCCTTTTATGCACAATAACGCCTGAGCTATTCCTGAAGGCCTTCCCACATTCATCACATTCATAAGGTTTCTCTCCAGTGTGGATGACTTTATGCTGAATGAGGAGAGAGCTATAATTAAAGGACTTTTCACACTCATCACATTTGTAAGGTTTATCTCCAAAATGGATGCTTTTATGATTTAGAAGTGTTCGGCAAGTAATGAAGGCCTTCCCACACTCATCGCATTCATAGGGCTTTTCCCCTGTATGGATTCTTTTGTGGACCCTAAGGCCAGAGCTATTACTAAACGTTTTCCCACAGATGTCACATTCATAGGGCTTCTCCCCTGTGTGGATCCTTTTGTGGACTCTGAGACCAGAGCTGTTCCTGAAGGCCTTCCCACACTCGCCACATTCATAAGGCTTCTCCCCAGTGTGGATTCTCTTATGCTGGTCCAAAACAGAGCTATAATTGAAGGATTTTCCACATTCATCACACTTACAGTTCTTTTCCCCAGAATGGGTGCTTTTGTGGTTTATAAGGCTGGAGTAGGACATGTAGGCTTTCCCGCATTCCTCACATTTGTAGGGCTTCTCCCCAGTATGGATCCGTTTGTGGACTCGAAGGCTTGAACTGCTCCTAAAAGTCCCTCCACAGTCATTGCACTCATGGCGCTTTTCCCCAGTGTGCATAATTTTATGTTGAACAAGGTGGGAATTATATTTAAAGGCTTTCCCACACTGATCACATTTATGGGATTTCTTAACAGCACCGGTTTTCTGCTGCATACAGGGGTGAGAGTTTCCATTAACGTTGTCCACACATTTACCTTGTTCACTGCTTTTCTGTTCTATAGGGATGGTCTGCTGTGTAACATGTTTTGAACTCAGATGTAAGCTTTTCTCAGATGCCGCGTCTTCTTGTTCTGTCTTTACATTTGCTGTGTTCTTGGCTTTTCCAATCTTTTCCCTGATGCCACTTTTGACGTTCTTCATTCTTTTCCCCTCAGGCCTTTCCAATTGATTCTCTACCTTGCTATCCCAATCACAAGTTTCACCAACCTTACATTCCTGTATATGATCCTTGTGAAGACCTTCCACTGTTAGCCACATAGATTCTGTAACTCCAGTATCTTCACACTTTTCAGTTGATTCCTCATCCTCAGTGCACCTCGTCTTGAAATGCGACACTAAATCAAGAAAAACAAAAATGATACTTGAATAACAAAATGGACACTTTGTTTAGAAGAAACAAGAAGAGTTACATCCAAATTCACTCATTCATTTGACAAGTGTTTACTGACTGCATGCTTGCATACTGTGTGATAGGTACCATTTGTAACCACTGGGATAGTGGTAGACATGCCAAAATTCCTGCCCCAGTGGAGCTAACATTAAAATGCTCAAGCCCTGAATTTTCAATGAAACAAAGAGCTTTTTTATTCTTGCATAACAGCTTAGCGTGAGGTTAAGTTGAAATGGGCTGCAATTACGTACAGAACCAAGGGCAACATTGAACAGTTTTTGACAAATGTCACCAATTCATGGAAAAACAAACAGAGGGTAGAAGAAATCTCTGAAGAAGAGGAGACAGGAAGATTAATAGGGCAAAAGTTAAGAAGACAATCAGCAGAAGACATGCAAAACTAAAACAGAGGAGAGAGCAATACCAGGGTGAAAGTATTACAGAGGTGGTTATAAAATCATGAGGATAGTCATGTCAGAGATGAGAAAGAAAATAAGCCTGTTGGTTTGGTTTCCTGGACTACCCCTCCAAGGAAAACACTGACCCTGGAAAGTGGGTAGGCAGTCAGGGAGGAACTCGATATGGAAGAACACTCTGGCCTGCAAGGCAAAGAGGCTTTCACTCCCACTTTATGAACATGCTAACTGCAGTCAGAGATAATCAAAGATCAGAAGCAAAAACACAATTAAGCAAGTGAAATTCTGCCTAGGTTCAAATACATAACTGTGTGAGCTTGAGAAAGTTATTTAACCTCTTTGTGCAAGTTTCCTCATATGTACAATGAAGGCAATAGGGCTGGTGTGAATATTAAATGAAGAGTATATGTAAAGTACTGAGATTAACAATGCATGCCACTTGGTGAGTGCTATATGCTATTATTACTTATTCTGTTATTTATTCAAGGTCAGGTTATTGGATCAGTGTTGGAACCTGAGGATAAAGCACAGGACTCAGGAAAGGTAAACTCCTTTACAGAGTTTAGGAACCAGGAAGGGATGCTTTGTTCCCTTGAAAGTACTTACACACAGCTGGCACTCCATCAGCATTCACCTGCTGATAAAATGACTCCTAAGAACAAAAGAAACAGTTATAAGCCCCTTATCCCCCAACCTTAGACAATAAGACATATGTGCTAGGCTTAGTGAAAATTTGAATCTCCCCTCTTACCCTGGGTATCAGACACTTTTGGGTTAATACTATGGAATTCTGTCAATTCTACTTAGAAACCCTATACATGAATATGAGGAGGAAACAGAGGCAATAAAAGTAAAAAATATTACAGAGTAGACATGTATAAAGAACCATACTTAATGATCCAACTTTGCTTATGAGACTGGAATGATAGACTTAAAAGCATGACTCAGTTGATATTAAACCAAAAGGTGGTTCAGCTGAGAAAGCTTCACAAAATTACCACCAAGGGATATTAGGTAAGATCTTCAGAAGTCACTGAGGAATAGTGGCATAGCCTAGTTTCTGGCTCCCTTTCTTTACTACTTTGGTCAGAACATTCCACGTCACTTAACATGTGAAGGCTACTGGGTGAGCAGTGGAATTCCAGAATCATCACCAGCAATATACCTTTTATCTGTGCTCTGAATCCTGCCTCCACATACATCAGGGACCCTGCTCCATCTATTCCCTTTGGCCTCGGTCCCTCCACCTCCACTCACCCTCAGTCTTCAGGAGAGAAAGATGTTTAAGTGCTACAGACATAAAATCACATCCCCTAAAACACACAAAAATTGCTAGGAAAAAAACAGAAAAGGAAGAGCTATGAGAGGAGACTAGCTATACTAGATTTTATAACCGAAACAGTGTGGTACTGGTGTACAGACAAATAGAATGGAATAGAAAGTCCAGAAATAGTCCTAATTACACAAAGAAATCAAACATATGATAAAGATGGTATATCAAATTATAGGGGCAAAGATTAAGGTGACCAGATTTTAACATTGGTAAAGCGGGACACCATTGACCGGGGGGGAGGGGGTTCTTGATTAAAAATTTGGTCTATCTCCCGCCGTTCCCTAGTTTGTCGTGCATTCTTTCCAAAAATCGGGACTTTTTTAAAACGCCGCGGGACAAACTTAAAAATCGGGACTGTCCCGCCAAAAGCAGGACGTCTGGTCACCTTAGCAAAGATAGTCTCTTTAACAGTTTTTGAGCAACTATGAAACCATTTGGAAAAAGACAAAATTAAATCCATTCTTAGCACCATACACAGGAATAAACTCCAAATGAAGCAGAGCCCTAAATATAAAAAAGTGACACTATACTAATACCAGAACAAAACATGGGTAAATGCCTCTATAACCTGGGTATAAAGAAAGCTTTCTAACTATGACCTAGATGCAATAAAAGACTAATATTTTTAAACTATATAAAAAAAAATAAATTGCATGTCAAAAATACTATGAGCAAAGTAAAAATAAATGACAAAATAAAAGAAAAACTATTTTTTTAAGATTTTTTATTGTTTTTTGACACAGCGAGAGAGACAGACAGACAGAGACAGAGAGAAGGGGGAGGGCCCAGAGAGCAGTCTCCATAGTTGACAGCATTAGATTTCCATATAGTTTCACTCCACAGGTGGGCGCAGGGCTGCACAGGGCAGGGAGTAGGCTGAGAGCCTCCCACATAGGTCCTGGCAAGAACTGAACTGGGGGCACACCCCAGTTCAGCATATGAGTCTGTCTGAGCCGGAGTTGGGATTTGATCTTCAGTCTCCGGGGCTGCAAAGCGAGCGCTTAACCCTCTGAGCCATCCCCGCTTTCCCTAAAAGAAAATATTTACAACATGCATCCTATATAAAGGCTAGTATCTTTAATATACAAAGTATTTTCAAAAACTGATATAACTTAGGTATATACGACTACATATACATACTCTCAATTTGGGGAAAGCTAGAGAGGGCAGTGGTGGAAAGCTACAAATAACTGAACTCTTTTAAACACAGGTTTGTTTTCCTGTGGTGATATGGGTGAAGCAATTCTGAAACAATTTTTAGATGTGTATGAGATTGAGCAAATCAGTTGTGAGCCAGGGTTCCCCTGGCAGAAGTAGGGACATACAAATATGGAATAGAGGAAGGCCAGAAAAATATCCTGTGGGAGTAAAATGAAGGTACTGGCGTGAACCCATGATTTCTAAATTATACACACACACTCATATACATTTACATGTATATTTGTGTGTATGTGTTTTCCCTAGCTTTGTTTGATGAAAAGTTAAGAAGCAAAAACACCTCAGTGGTAAGGAACACACCTAGCTCCCTGTTCTCAGTCTCTATACCACTGCCTACTAAAAGGAACCAGGTGGATTCCAGGCTGGGGGTAGGATATATACAAGATGAGCTAGAGCATCTTATTATACTAACTATAAGGAGATGCTCAAAAAAATGATGGGGGCATGTCAACCGACAAGACAAGAGCCAGCCTGAACACCCAATTCAGGTTTCATAATAAGTCAAGTAATGAATTAAAAAACTATTGAAAATAGGATTTCATGAGTCAGAGAAAGGGAAGCCTCTTGCTTACAGCAGAATGCCAGTGCCAGTTGGTAAACATGGACAGTGGTAGAGTTGGAAAAAACAAAATCAGCATTCTACAACTACCGGAAGAATGAATCAGAAGTATCAATGTATTCTAAATATACGGGGGACAATTTGACAAGGAGCAGTGTATCTGCATGGTCTTAACAGTTCCCTGGACTGCAAGGGGAAAATAGTAACTACATAGTAAAGATGATGCCTTGGCCAAGTGTTGTAAATTAATATCATCAATGGGAGATAGACATCATGTTTCCAAAGTGACACTGTGGACACATCACCTCTCACTATGAGAATCCACCACCTGCACTGAATCACAAGGAAACATCAGGTGAATCCAAAATGAAAAACATTTGATTAAAAGGTATTGATATTCTTCAAAAGTATCATTTTCGGGGAAGCTGGGCTGGCTCAGAGGGTTAAGCGCTCACTTTGCAGCCCTGGGGACCAAGGATTGAATCCCGGCTCCGGCCCGTGTGAACCCATATGCTGAACTGGGGAGTGCCCCCAGTTCAGTTCTCACCAGGTGAGACCCCGGCCCAGTTCCTGCCCTGCACAGCCCTGCACCCATCTGTGGAATGAAACTATGTGGAAAAACCAATGATGTGCAACTATGGAGACTGTTCTGGGCCCTCCTCCTTCTTTCTGTCTCTGTATCTGTCAAAAACAATAAAAGTAAATCTTAAAAAAAAAAAAAAGTATGGTATCATTTTCATAAAAGACAAAGAAAAGTTATAGAAATGTTCCAGATTAAAAATGGCTAAATTCAATAAAAAACCTGAAGTAGATCTGTACTGGAAGTAAATACTGTAATAAAAAATAATTATGTCAACTGACAAAATTCAACTTTAAATATATTAGTGAAGTTGACAGTTGTTAATGTAGTTATTCGGGTGACTATCCCTATATCCTTAGTAAGTATATACTGAAGTATTTAGGGGGTAAATGACTATAATGTATGTAAGTTACCCTCAAATGATTTTAGAAAAAAAAATGTATGAAAGAGCAAGTGAGATAAACAAAATGTAATAAAATGTTAACTACAGGTAAATGTGAGTTAAGGGTATCTCTTTACTATTTTTATTCTTGAAATTTTTCTGTATATCTGAAATTATTTCCAAATAAATGTTTTTCTTTTTATTGTTAAATTTATTGGGGTAACATTGGTCGACAATATAGTTTCCAGGTGTACAACTCTACATTACATCATCTGTGCACAAATGTTTTTAAAGTCAAAAAAAGGGAGATTGAGCACTTGCCTCACAATTGCGAGGTCTGGGCTTCAATTCCTGGCTCCAACCCGTGCAAACCCATATGCTGAATGAACTGCAGCACAATTGGTAACCGCTGTAATGGCCTGGCAGTGATGGTTCTTGCCTCCCACTTGGAAGGCCCTCAGCTTGGTTCCTGCCCCATGCAGCCCCACATCCACCTGTGTGGAATGAAACCATGTCACAACTCATGATTTACAACTATGGAGATGGGGCTCTCCCCTCTTCTCTCTTACCTTCTCTCAAAAATAAAATAAAAATAAAATCTTTAAAATGTCAAAAGAGTACATTTAAAATTCCCTCAACTGTATCTTCCTTTCTAGGTACTGCTTTCACATCCTCCCTCCTGTTCACAGCTGTGTTGTGAAAAAGTGGTCTTCACATCCCCATGTCCCCTTCTGCCTCATCTACTCAATCTAATTTCTCAGACTCAGACCATACTACATTAGCTTCTTCCAGACCAGGTGCCAACTCCTCAGCCTGCTGCCCCTTGGATATTCCTGGGCTCCTGTTCCACCTGGAACCTTTACTCTTCTGACTCTACCTACTCTTCCTATTGATGGCAGCTCCATCTATATGCGTGGCTCCTACCACTCTTATAAGCTGTCTTACAGAGCCTCATCTCTGGACCAGATCCCTCTTTAATTACGGACCCTCATATTCATCCCTTTGCCTAAATGAGAAGTAGGCTCTTTTCTTTCCCTCACCCATCCACATCTGAAAGAGCCCCTAAGACTGGCTGATTCTACTGCCTCAACAGTTCTCAATTTCCCACCCTCAACTCTATTCCCACTGCTAAGGTCTAGTTTAAGTCCTCCTGAAGTCCCTTCTGAACTTAAGTCTCCCTACCTTCATTCTTACCCCTGTCCAATTCTTCCTCCAACAACTGTAAAGAGTTCCTCCCCAATGTCTTATCTTCACAGGCTACCTAGTATGGCATTTGAAGTCTTCTGCAGCTGGCCACCTGAAATGACCTGCTGGACACCAAACGGGCCAGCTAATTAAACTCTCACTGCCACTGTAGTCACTGGTCCTCTGTAGGGAGCCGTGCAGAGCCTGAATGGAAAGGTTTCGGGGGGCCTCAATGGCAAAGCCTTGGTTCCCTGGGCCTAACGGGAGGGACCGGCCTGGGGCCTTGATGGCAGGGCCTCGGCCTCCCCTTCACTCCTCCCCTGTAATAGCTATAGGCAAAAGATTATGTGCAGCTTCGCATGAAGGCCAGACAGCTGGCGCCAATTGAATAGTGACCCAGAATGTGGGGGTAAACAAGAATGTATGGGAAGGGGTCTGCTGTTTCTGATAATCGTTTGCTTATGCTATATTTCTTAGTTAATGAGTAACCTGTCTTGTACTTTAAAATATCTTAGTTTTTTCCTGTTCCTTGTAATGATATAAACTTTTGTTATATAAGGCAAGCAATAAAGCTATTCGGGGCTGCTCCTACTGAGGACAGTCGGCCGGCCATTTGGTCTGTCTTTAATTCCCACTGCTCAAACTTGGGGACTTTGTTCAGCCAGGCTGGTTACTGGTACAGTCCTCAGCCATGATGGACACTTTCCCTTGACATTCTCTGACAGACTAAATCTTAGTCCCCTTCATGTCCTCTGGGATTCCCCATCTGACTGGCTTCTGACTGGCCTAGTTTTCATGATCACAAATACTTCACCACTTACCCCTCTGGACCTAGGCAGATGCCAGCAGTCTCCCTGTTCTAGCCCTGCTTAACCTCCTCTGTTTGGGTGGGGCACAGTGTCCCACCACACAATCCTCTAAATGACTGAAATCAAAACAGATCAATATAAATGTGCATTATCATTGGAAATAGAGGTTTGTAATGAGATTCATATTAATCAATACTAAGAAAAAGAGACTAAGAAAAGTTGGTCAAAAACGCTGGGAGAAACCAAGATATACAGGATTTCTACACAGGGAATTGGGAGACAGGGGATACAAACATTCAAGCCATAGCAGCAGCATTTACCCTAGTGTTGGTTTTATATGTCTTGGTGCTTTGTGGTCTAGAATTTCCTTTGAAGTATTTCAAAAAATCAAAAAATAAGGGAAAAGTGAAACAAATGTAGCAGAATCCTGATAATTGTTGAATATGAACTATGGGTGTATAGTTTACTGTACTGTTCTATTTTGCTGTATGCTTAAATTTTTTCGTAAAAAAGAATGATCACTCATACAAGCTACAGTGGGAGAATGGATTGAGGGGAGAAATAACTGAGTACTGGAATCTAGAAGGCTATTATAATCCAAGATAACTGATGTGGTAGTTGAGTCATGTGTTCATTATGACACAAGAGAAGAATCACGGCAAAAGCACAACTCCTACACAGAGAGGACCAAAACAGTTTTAATTTCTAACAGTTTTAACGGATGGAATGGAAACTCTTCTCTAATCAGTTTTCAACAGGGAGCATGGAACACTAGCCTGATTGCAGGAGTCAAAAGTCTCAGCCATTCATCTACTCCTTTCAAATTATATATGACCCACAACCTCTGGGCACCTCTGAGCTTACTCATGTTTTGACACTAATGCCTAGAAATGCTCATGCAAATAGTATGAACCTGCCCTTAATTCTTGCTGTATCTGCTCCAGAGTCAGGAGATATTTCTCAAGAGCCAAGACAACTCACCAAAGAGCAACTGTGGCCCCCTCTGCCTGTTTACCTCCTGCAACAAGAAACAGGTACAACATGCCAGCAGCTACTCTGGATTTTCAGAGTATTAACCATATTCCACAATCTACCAACAAGTGTCACATCTGGATTCTCTATCTTAAATTCTTGGATCTTGGAAGGCCAGATGGCTCAGTGGGTTAAGCACTTGCCTTGCAGCCCTGGAGTCCAAGGATCAAGTCTAGGATCCAGCCCATGCGGACCCATATGCTGAACTGGGTTGTGCTTCCCATTTGGGAGGCCCCCAGTTTGGTTCTCGCCTGCGAGCTTCCCACATGGGAGGTTCCCGGTTCGCAGGGGCATGCCTCTCATAAGGTCCAGCCTGGTTCCTGCTCTGCGCGGCACCCTCCCCCCACCCCACCTGTGTGGAACTAAAACACATCGAAAACTGATGACGTACAACTATGGAGACTGCTCTGGGCCCTCCCTTCTCTGTCAAAAACAGTAAAATAAAATCTTTTAAAAAATTATTGGATATTGTATTTGACTTAAGAGATAATCACATCAAATCTCCTCTTCCTTCAGAGGGAAAAAACAAGAGGGAATGTAAATACAAAATGCTTACCAACTCAGAAGAGAGAGTACTTAGGCAGTGGGAGAATGGGACAAATGAAAAATAAAACCAAGAAGTGAAAGAAGTGATATGCAGATGGGGAGAGAATATGGCTTGTGCTTTAGTTATTATTGAATTTATAGTTTATGAATATCAGGATATTCATAAATGGTTAATGGTAAATGGTTAAATGAGTTGATTCTATTACTTAAAAGTAGAAATATGGATTAAAGGTGACTGTTTACGCAGGGTAAAATATGAAATAGAACATTCTCATACCTGATAGTGGAGAATAAATTTCTAGTCATCCTTGGGAATAACTTAAGTAAAGGAGACTCTGAAAGGGAGGCTGACAGATTTTCTGGAACCAAAAAGGTGGAGACTGGCTTGAAGAGAAGGTTAATTGAATTAGTTTATTAGATTACTGTAAGGCTAAATAAACATCATAAACACAAGTCTCAGGAGAGAAAAGCTACTTCGTTTTATTTGTTTTTTAAACACTCTACATTAGTTATTAATATAATAATGATTTGGTATATTTAACAATCTACCAATAACTGGCTACACTGATGTAAAACAAAAATTATTTTGATTGTTTAATCCCTTCTTTAAAAACCCCTGCTCAGATATGCCCTTGTATAAAGTCATTGAGTGTAACATGGAAGTAACAAAAATTGAAAAACCTAATGTCACCGATTAGATCTAAAAATTGTGGAACACCCAAAGCAGCCAAACAATGGCTAATTCAAAAGCACAGTGCTGTGAAAAAAATAAAAAGCTCTTTGTGTTCTGATGTTCTCTTAAGTGAAAGAAGGGATGAAATTTTGATGAGTAACCTTCCATCTGTGTGGAAAAAAGAGGGAACTAACTAAATTCATATTTGTCAGTATTTGCATTAAAAAAACTGGAAGGATACCCTCAGATAAACTAAATGTGGTTATCTAAGGGGTTTGGGCCTAGGAAAATGGCTGCGCGGGAAAAAATGTTTCTGCTGACAGCTTTTTATATTATAAATATCTAAATCATATGACTATATTACATAAATTTTATTTAAAAAAAAACACAACTCGTGATTTCAGAAAGAAAACACGCCTAATGGCCATCTAGTCCAAACGTCTTAGAGAAGCAGACCCAGCCCTGGCACCCCATTCATCTTTCATATCCCCTTCGCCTGGGTTCCCGTAGGCGTCCCCGGGTCTGGGAGCCTCCTCAACCTTCTTTCTCCCAACTCAGTCAATTCCTTCGCTTGTGGGAACCCGCGGCAAGCCGACCCCTTCGGCCACACCTGTCTGTATACTAGTGAACTTCCCCAGAAAATAAGCCGAGAAGCGCCTCCCGAGGGCCCGACGCGCACCAGCACCAGAAATACCAACATCACCCCAACATCAAAGAAAAAAAAAGGTGTGGGAGTCCAATCAGATAACTCCTAGGAGTACCTCTAAAGCTCACATTCACTCTCAAGTCCCAAGGCTAAACTTAACTGCAAAGAGGTCGCGACAGGGGCAGCATTTTAAAGCATTAATTTTCATGGTTCCCCTCCAGCCGGAGACAGCATCGAATACTTGAGAAGCACAGGAGCGGGGCCTTTCTTTGGATACGCAGCGGCCCCAGCCCGACCCTGACCGCTCGGACAGCCGGAGCTGGCGCCTTCAGGGAGTCCGGTCTGTTCCAGGGGAGCGCCCCACAGCCCTCGACAGGCCCGAGGTCTTCCTCCCCTCCACTCTCCCAGACGCGCCTCCAGAGGTGTCAGAGGACAGGGCATGCTTCCTCCCAGATCCCGCCCGCGACCCAAAGGGCAGCCAAGACCAGGCCAAGAAGGGAACGGCGTGGCAGGCGAGGGCAGGGGGCGGGAGCGCGGGCGGCCACGGACTCACGTACTGGCTGAGAGGGCGCCGCGAGAGCCCGGACACCGGCGGGACAAAAGCGCGGACAGCCCTGCCGGAAGAACCAGCGCCCGTTCCGGGCACTTCCAGGTCTTCTCTAGGAGGTTGGAGGACTGACTCGATGGTAGTCCCCTGTTGGGGCACGTGACTCGTGGTGCGCTGGGAGGGCGGGTCCTTTATTATTAAGTTCCCTTCCGTTTCCGTGTTGGGGTACGGCAGAGGAAGAGGTCCAACGGCTGTGGTTCGTGGACTTTCCATTTCGGGGTGGGGCAGACAGTAAAGCAAACAGGTGTCTGGGTAGCCTAAATGACCTATGTACTCGAACAGACAACTCGTTACAAAGTGAGCACTCTTGGGCGTCCTTACCCTGCAGGGCAGTAGGCTGAGCAGAGCGCGGGAGATGGGGGTTCTGTCCGCCTTTTGAGAGCCCTGCTGGCGGCGCCAGCGGGCCAGTGACCTCTGGTGACGGCTCCGGCACCCTTGGCCTGAAATGACTTTGAAAAGCTATCCGTTCCTTTACAACAACATCTAAATATTTTTTGGCATGCTGTTCATGTCAATACTTAAAAAACAAATCTGCTTATTCTTTCAAACACATCTAATGAAATCTAAGTCTACCATGGTTTAACTATCATCCACTTTTTAAAGTTGAGATAAAACTGACATACAACATATTAGTTTGAGTACAGCATGATTCAATATTTGCATATATTGTGAAATGATCACCACAATAAATCTAGTTAACATTCATCACCACACAGTTATACATTTTGTGTGTGTGATGAGAACTTTTAAGATTTACCCTCTTAGCGACATTCAAATACCGGTATACAATATTATGTTATTAACTATAGTCACCACTGTGTATGTTCCATCCCCAGGACTCCTGGGAACCACTAACCACCAATGTGTCCTCTGTATCTGAGTGTTTTGTTTTGTTTTTAAAGATTCTACCTGTAAGATCATATGGTATTTGTCTTTCTCTAACATATTTCACTTAGCATAATGTCCTTAAATTCTATCTATGGTGTCACAAATGGTGGGATTTCCTTCTTTTATATGGTTGAGTAATATCCCATTATATATATACAGACTGTCCCCCCCTAAAATGTAAACACACTCTGAATGATTATAAAATCAGTGATTATTAACATACAGTTTATTTTCAAAATTAAAAGAATCCACAGAAATGAATAACTTTTTTGTCAATGTCTGTTTTCAAATTGATGACCATACTGGTGCAGGCATTGCTGACAATGCAAAGCAATGGAATCACAAACATCAGGAATCATTTTGTTCAGTATTTGTGCATGTTCTCATTCAGTGGCTGCCTTCAATTTGTCGATTGTTGCTCGTTTTGTACTATAAACTTTATCTTTTATGTATCACCATTTAAAAAAATCTAGTGGCATGAGGTCTGGTGAACATGGAGGGTATTCATGTTCATCAGACTTCACCCATTATTTCAAATCAGTTCAATCTGAAAAGGAGAGAAAATTATGTGAGTTATCAACTGTTAAAGTGTATATACATTTCTTTTGGGACACCCTATATAGAGCACATCTTCTTTATT
This sequence comes from Craseonycteris thonglongyai, assembly GCA_004027555.1. NCBI lineage: Eukaryota > Metazoa > Chordata > Mammalia > Chiroptera > Craseonycteridae > Craseonycteris > Craseonycteris thonglongyai. Next base: position 15,695 of record PVKE010023171.1, read on the forward strand.
CACCAGTAGACACTTAGGTTGTGTCTGTGTCTTGGCTATTGTAAATAATGCTCACCAACCACTTTAACAGTCAAAATTTTTCCTTTTTATTTTTTCCTTGAACCTATATTTTTATTTTATATCTCTCACAGGATTATTATCCTAATCTAAAAGAATTTCATTTTACATTGATCACTGGACTTTATCCTAATATAACATAGTTTTATGCTATAAAGTTTATTGTTCATCCTAGCACACAGCTCTGTAAAGAAATTAAGTTACAATTTTTTTCTCACTCTTAGATGTAATTGTTTTCTGGATTATTAGCAAAATTATATAAGCATACTTCAAAATTTTACTATCAGTTGTTACAGAAAACATGAAATGTTTAGGAAGCACAAGTTTTAATAAGGTAGATTTTTTTAACTGTTCAAGCTAGCAAATTACTTGGATGAATTTTGCTTCTCACTGGAGTGAGCACGAACTACGCCAATTTCCCATTTTTTACGGATGCAGGTCCTAGTTAACCAGGAAGAAATAAAGATTTCCTTGAAGCTGTTTATGATTAGTAACCTTTTTGGCTCCATGCCAGAACTCCCTGCACCTCTGAGAAAGTCTGGGCTAGTGCAAGGTGTGCTCTGTGTTAGAACAGACCTAGCCCTCAGCAAACCTCAGGAAGGAACAGAGCCCCCAGGCCCTTCTCAGGCTGGAGTTTTAGACAAATGCACATGCACTCGTTGAAAATTAGGAGTGGATTGTCCTAGAGCTGCCACCCCCATCACCCCCAAATAGCAGAGATGCATGTAGCTATTGAGCACTTGAAAACTGGCTAGTGTGACAGAGTATCTGAATTTTTATTTTTTTTTTCAGTTTAGCCTGGCTATATTTATTTTATTTGTTTTGCACAATGTGTGGAGTAAATTTACCACTCTATTAGTTGAAGAGAATTACAGCCAGCATATTATACTCTGTATATATCAGCTCATTTATAAACAGTGATTATGTTCATATGTGTTTAAAATTTTTACATTTTTTAAAGATTTATTTTTATTGTTTTTTGACAGAGAGAGACAGAGGAAATGGGGAGGGCCCAGAGCAGTCTCCATAGCTGACAACATTAGTTTTCCATATACCGGTAGTTTCACTCCACAGGTGGGTGTGGGGCTGCGCAGGGCAGGAACTGGGCCGGGAGCCTCCCGCATAGGCCCTGGCAAGAACTGAACTGGGGGCACACCCTAGCTCAGCATATGGGTCCACATGGTCCGGGCCCAGGATTCGATCCTTGGGCTCTGGGGCTACAAAGCAAGCACTTAACCTGCTGAGCCATCCCAGCTTCCCCTAATTACATCTTTAATTACATGTAGCTAAATGGCTGCCTTATTATTTTTTTTATTGTTAAATTTATTGGGGTGACATTGATTGATATCAATTACATTATTTCCAGGTGTACAATTCTACATTACATTGTCTATACATTGCATTATGTGCTCACCACCCAGAATCAGCTCACTTTCCATCACCATATGTTTGATTCTCCCTCCCTACTCCCCCCGACCCATCTCTTCCACCCACCTCCCCACTTACCCTTAGGTAACCACTAGTCTATTGACTGTGTCCATGAGTCTTTGTTTCTTTGTTCTTTTCAGTTTTATATTCCACCTCTAAGTGAGGGCATATGTTTCTTGATTCTTTCATTCTGACTTATTTTGCTTAATAAGATGTTTTCAAGGTCCATCCCTGTTGTCACGAATTGCTGTATTTCGTCTTTTCTTATTGCTGAGTAGTATTCCATTGTGTAAATGTACCACAACTTCTTTGTCCAGTCATCTATCAGAGGACACTGGTTGATTCCACAACTTGGCCACCGTGAACAGTGCTGCGATGAATATTGGGGTACAGGTATCTTTGTGGATTAAGGTTTTCAGGTTTTTTGGGTGGATACCCAGGAGAGGGATTGCTGGGTCATATGGCAATTCCATTCCTAGGTTTTTGAGGAATCTCCACTCTGTAAATGGCTGCCTTATTGGATAGCACAGCCTGAGTTGCTTCAGACAGTAATCATAAGCCTCCAGAGGAATTCACACTCCAGAATTAAGGTTGTGTTAGGCCAGTCTGCCACTCATGGCAGAGATGACTGGATTTTCCCCTCTAAGCAGCAAGGTGGATAAATATTTATATCTATTAGATGGCATTGATGAAAGGTAGTGTGTGTGTGGTGGGGGAGGGATCCTTGGGAAGCCCAGGTAAATAGCTTTAATTCATGTGATTTTTATTTTGGATGATTTTTTTTTAATATATTTTTATTTATTTATTTATTTTTGGCAGAGAGAGATACAGAGACAGAGAGAGAACTGAACTGGGGGAGCTCCCAGTTCAGCATATGGTTCCGCACGGGCCGGGGCCGGGATTTGATCCTCGGTCTCCAGCGCTGCAAAGTGAGCGCTTAACCCACTGAGCCATCCCGGCTTCCCCAAATTTTTTTATTTTTTTATTTTGTTTGACAGAGGAGAGAGAGAGAGAGAGGAGAGAGAGAGAGGAGAGAGAGAGAGAGGACTGAACTGGGGGAATGCCCCAGTTCAGCACATGGGTCCACACGGGCCAGGGCTGGGATTTGATCCTGTGTCCCCGGCGCTGCAAATTGAGCGCTTAACCCACTGCGCCATCCCGGCTTCCCCAGATTTATTTTTTTTTTATTTTATTTTTTTAATCTCATGAGCCTAGTTATACTCCAGGGACCTGTGTGTGCCCTGTTTTTACACACACACACACACACCCACACACACACACTTTTCCCAACACCAGTCTTTTCAGGACATGTACAACCCACAGCAGTGTGTAGACCTGTGCTATCTGATATGGCAGTCCCTCATTCATATCTGGCTATTAAGCATGTAAAATGAAGCGAGTCTGAATTGAGATTTTCTGTAAATTAAAATCAACATTGGATTTCTAAGATTTAGTAGGAAAAGAGAATGCACAATATTAAAAATTTTGTTGGTTTATTTTATGAGAGAAGGTGAAAGACAAAGAATGGGGGAGGCCCCAGACAATCTCCATAGTTGTACATCATTAATTGTGACATGCACACAGCGAGCTGTGGGGCCACAAGTGGTAGGAACCAAATTGGGGTCCTCCCACATGGGAGGCAAGAACCTTCACCTCTCAGCTGTCTCAGTGGTTACTAGTTCTGCCTAAGTTCAGTATATGGGGTTACGCGGGACTGGGCACAAATCAAACCCCAGACCTCACAATTGCGAGGCAAGCGCTAACTGCTATCTCAGCAGCCCCCAACACCACTTTTAGTTGTTGAATTTGGTCACAAATTGGTAAAGTAAATGTCCCCGTTCTACTACAAAGCATAATATCAGCTCATTATGTAAAGTTTGGAAAAAAAGAAAAATCACTTGTAATTCTGTTACCTAGTGACAACCACTGTTAACATCTTCCTTTTCTACTGTCAATTTGCAAATGTTTTTCAGATGATTGTAATCACACTGTAGCTGCAATTTTTATATAGTGGGGTGTTTTTTACAAATATTATACATGATTACTTCCATGTTATTACAATTTGTGATATACCATTGAACTACAATCTTTAAACTCTTCTGTTCTTAATCATTGAAATTCTTTCCAATTAAATCTTTTATTATTATAATTATTATTATAAATCAGTGCTGTAATCACTAGTAGTAATCAAAGGTGATTCTTTGTTTATTTTGGGTTTTGTTTGGTTTGGTTTTGTATTTTCCTTGGAATTGTTGACTAGAAGAGTCAAGAAACATTGGAAGAAATCAGAGTAAAGGACTAGACAAAGATGTTACCCATCACTACCATTATTTCCCATTATAGCTGGGTAAGAAAAAGAAAAGCAGAATATAAACACTAGAAAGCAGGGGTATCATTAACATATTTACAGATAAAAAATATTTTATTTCTGAAAATCCCAAGAGGTTCAGCTAAAAAACAAACTAGAGAATTCTGTAAGAGGTGTGGTTTCAAAATTACTCAGATATCAATAGTTTTCTTATATATACACTACAATTGGAAGAATAGAAGGAAAGATTATGTTTACAATAGAATCAAATGAGCAAAAGACCAAATATCCAGGAATCAAGAAGAATGTGAAAGACCTACATGAAGAAAAGTTACAGTGCTCCTGGGGTCACAAAAGACAAAGTAAATTTATGGAAAGATTCTTGGATGCACCATTCACATGAATGAAAATACTGAGCCTCAGAACCACATCATTTCTCTAAATCTATAACTGTAATGGTCTCAATGAGAAATAGTAACAAATTTTCTTTAGCCACATACAATTGATTCTACAGTTCATGTGGAAAAATGAACAGGCTCTTGTGTCTAGCTGGAAAATGCCTGAAAGAAAATACAATGGGAGACACTATTACAGTATATTAGTAATTAAGCTGGTATAATTCTGAGACATAAAGCCTGAAAATAATGGATATTTCATATCTGATAAAGGTTGCAACATAGGAGATTTCTTTGATAATATTGGAGTGGGGAAGGTTACTTTTAATTCTTGTGGCTATAACAAAAATTCCAGAAACCATAACAGTAATCAACTCAAATACATAAAAATAGAGTATTATTATGTGGTAAAACCACCATAAGAAAAGTAAAAACTGAAATGACTAACTAGGGAAAATGTTTGCATCTAATTCCACAAAGTGTAAATTTCCCAGAAACACGAAAAGCTTCTCAAAAAACTGATAAGAACGACCAACAACCCAATGGAAAAAAAAACGGGTTCAGAGAAAAGTACACAAATGCAGAAAATTCCCTTTCTCGGTCTTTGCCTCATTTCTGGAATTCACTAGTATTCACTACAGCAAATGTTTGCAATCATGCAAGACTACATATTTCATTTACAATGTTTGGTGTCACGTGGTATGTATTGAGAAACACATAACCTATGGTGGCACAACACACCATAAGACATCTGCTTTTAAGCTCCTCACCTATCAACCATCTCACTTAATGACCTAGCCATAGAAGTGGAACTTGGTTGTTAAATCAGGAGTGCCTGTATATGTAAAGCACTTAGAGCAGGGCCTGCCATATAATAAGCACTATGTCAATATTAAGTACAATTACTGCTGTAATCTCATGCCCATAGGCACTGGGGCCTGAGAAAAGTGGATCACCACCCACCTCCAATCCCCTGGGAAAGAGAAAGATGTTACTGTACCTGAGGACTTGGAAGTTCAAGCTTATGCTGGATTAAAGGTTGACACCTTCCTCTCCCTGGATCTGGCTCTCTTGGAGCCCAGAGAAACACTCATGGAAGAGTCCAGAAGCTAGCAGATGACCCAGGTTCTGCGGGTGTCAACTGTCACCAGTGCTGGGTTACTCTCCATGTAGTGAAGTCTTGTGGAAGATGATGACCTGGTCTTGGCTGGGCTTGGGAAAATTACAGGAAAGGCTTAGCTCCGGAACTGGGCCTGGATGGTAGACACCGGTTTCCCTAAAACTCTGGAGAAGTTCTGTTTGTATAAAACACTGGAGGGGACAGCAATGTAGACACACACAACCTTGACTGACCCTGGAGAATACATGGAATGTTCCAAAGATCTAGAGAAAGATACTAGAAAGGGGCAATGGGTTAGTTAGGATGGACTAAAATTGGCTGCAATAACAAAAAAACCTTCATTCCAGTGGCTGAACACAAGGTTTGCTCCTTGCACATGTAAAGTTTAATACTGATCAGCATGCCCTCTTCCATCTTGTACCCATAACATCTGCATTGTGGGCCTTTAGGGTTGCCACTGTAGGAGAAGAGAGGGCAGGAAGATAGCATCTTTTTGAGTACTGGTAGTAGTTCTGGAAGTGCCTTACATCACTGATACCTACATCTCTTTGGCTGGAACCAAGCCAAATTCTGAGCTCCATTCTGAGACCAGGAAGTAGAGGAGCTTGTGAATACTTGGTGAACACTAATATTCTTATCACCATCAGGGAACCTCAAGAATGCAAGGAGAGAGTCCTTGTGGTCACACTGAACTCTGTGTCATGAGCTGGCATCATGCAGTGTTGTGGTTAATGAGGCTGAATTTGTTACAGGAGCTGATGAAACCTGTATTCAGGTAACCCAGGAATCTTTCCTTAACATTTACATGGCCCTTTCACCCTCCAAGGTCTACCCCTATTTTCTTCTAATTTATTTCATATTTTGCTTTTTAATCTTTGTATTAGTGATCTGTTGTTATGTAACAAATTACCCCCTAAATTTGGTGGCTTCAAACAACAAACTTTTATTATCTCACAGTTGCTTTGGGCAGGAATTGGAAAGCATCTTCACTGAGTGGTTCTGACTCAAGGTCTCTCACGGGAATGTAGTAAAGGTGTTAGCTGGGGCTGCAGCCATTCGGAGGTGTGCCTGCTGTTAGAGGACCTGCTTCCAAGGTGGCTCTCTCACATGGCTGTTGGTAGGAGGCTCAGCTCCTCACCACGTGGGCCTCTCCACAGGCTTACTCAAGTGTCTCATGGCTTGGCAGCATGTGATCCAAATGAAGGCAAGGCAGAAGCCACAGTGCTTTATGCCCTAGACTCTGATGTTACACTATGTTATTTGTCCAGCACACACTCAAGAAGAGGGAAATTAAACTCCATCTCTTGAAAGGAAGGATATAAAAGAATTTGTATTTTAAAACCCAACAATCTAAATAGAATTTATTTTACAGTATGAATTTTACTCCCCTGTAAAGAACTGATTGCCCTGTTACCATTTACTCATTACTTACCTTCCCTCTTGATTTATAATACTTTATTTTATCATATAAATTACCATATAGAAAAGGGTCTGTTATGGGCCACCTTTTTAGTTGCATTGACCTGTCTGCTGTTCTCATGCCCTAGTAGTCACTTTACGACAGTGGTGATAAAATTAAGCCAGACCACAAACTTCCTAGTGGTCTTTAGAATACGAGTATAGTGATTCCAGTATGGAGGACTAAGTGCAATAATAAAGTGGTAGCATGATTGGTGGGGGGGTGGATAGGAAAAGCTTCCTAGAGAAGATGTGGACACCACTTTTTTTTTTCTTTTTTTTTTGACAGAAAGACTGAGAGAGACAGAAAGAAGGGGAGGGCCCAAAGCAGTCTCCATATTTGTACATAATTATATTTCTGATATAGTTTCACTCCACAGGTGAGCATGGGTGTGCACAAGGCAGGAACCAGGTGGGGGCTTCCTGCATGGGAGAGATGCCCTCACAAGCTGCAGGCCTCCTACATGGGAGGCATGCCAGGGGCAGGAGCCAAACCAGGGGCCTCCCGCATGGGAGCTTGCCCCAGCAAGAACTGAACTGGGGGCCCACCCTGGTTCAGCACATGGGTCCACAGGGGCCAGGGCCTGGGATTCCATCTTCAGACCCTGGCGCTGCGAGACAAGCACTCAACCCACTGAGCCATCCTGGCATCCCTGGACACCATCTTGAGGGCAGAAGCAATTAGGGTAATAGAGGTCACTCCTCAGGCAAGACAATGATTATGCTGAGGGCGAGGTAAACCAGGTGTGTGTGTGTGGGCATGTGCATGCATGTACATTGTGTGTGTGTGTGTGTGTGTGTGTGTGTGTGTGTGTGTGTGTGTGAAGGGAGAGCTCAACACACAGGACTTGGTGATAGATCAGACTGGGAGGTATGTGGTAGGAAGAACTGCAACTGGACCCCTGTTCTGTTAGAAATCCCAAACTCTCAGGTCTTGGGACTTCTTCATTCTACAGGTGTGGGGCAGCATCTGCTGAAAGATCTGAATCATAAAAGCAGCAACATCTCCCCCTGCATCCTGGACAGAAGGCCCCTGGGCACAGCGTGGAGCCCTCCAGCAGAAGATGGGCTATTGCAGGGCAGAGGGCACAGGCAAAACCCAGTACATTTATCAGAACCAGCAGGTGGGGGAGGGGGAGGCTTGCCATTGGGGCAGGGAAAGGACCTGCTCTAGAGCTGAGCAACTTGCCTCTGAAATTTATAGCCACAGAGCCACCAAGGCTGATAGTGCCAGGACCTCCACCTTACACCTTGAGAAGTTTCAATTTGACTATACGAAGACTGTCTGGAAAGTACCCAGCCATGTAATGTGAAAAATAGAGGCATTTATGGCTGGATTTTTTCCGACATACCTCATACATGGGATCCACAGTTAGGCACTCTCCTCCAGCCTGTGAGACAGGGAAACAGGAAGAAGAAGGCAGCCATCTGGGAATTAAAGTATTGAAGTTCAGGAAAAATAAAGAGAACCAGCTTTGAGAAGGTAAGCCATGAAATTGTTTATACAAATGTGATTGAGTTTAGAAACCCAAACCCCAAAGATGCCAAGTATGCAATATCAGAGCGGTAGGTTTGGAACGGAATTTGTTTGTGAGCCATGCCCGATACAGTTGATGCCTCCCCAGTAGCCATTTCCATCTCCTTTCTTCTTGGTTAACTGAGCTCCCTAATTATAAGGGGCAGAAACATGCCCACACTACTCGGGATTGCTGTAATATTCCAAAAGACAATGACTTTTATTTCCCTTTTTCAGATACTCAGTTTCCCAGTCTCCTTGCAGCCAAAAGAGGCCAGGTGACCATCCTGAGCCATTGAGGCATTTGGGGAGTCTGCTGTGAGCTTAAAGGAAAGATATTGTTTAAAATTAAAAAAAGAAAACCAGCACAGGTCCTTCTTCCTGTTTACAGGTCCACATGATGCCTGGAGTTCCTCCTGTCTCAGGATCATGAGGCAGCACACAGGAGGACCTGTGAGGTAAAGGCTGTTGTCCCAGAAAGGCTGGATCCAGGTGGAATTGTTGCAGAATACCGTGTCCGAGGAAACTCAAGCGGCACACCGAGATCAGGGAGGACACAGCTTTATTACGCCCGCGGGCCCAGGGGGATAATTCCCAAAGGCTGAGCCCCGCCTGGCTGGAGAGCTTCACTTTTATAGCGCTTAGTTTCCTGGTATGGGGTGATCGCATTGGGAGGGTACCATGGGGCTCAGGGATTGGTTAGTTTGTGTGGGGTGATGACGGTGTCAGAGGAGAAGTCCTGACCCTCAGGAGTGGCTGTCTTGGGCGGTGCCTCGGGGTGGGGGTGGGGGGGTGGGGGGGTAGAAGCTATCTTAGCTCTAGGGTTAGGGTTATGTTTAGGGATAGTGTAAGAGATAGGTTTAAGGTTAAAGTGAGTGTTAGTTTTAGGCTTAGTGTTACTCTTATGGTTTCATTT
>PVKE010023172.1:0-24892 GCA_004027555.1 Craseonycteris thonglongyai
CCAAGGATCAAATCCCGGCTCTGGCCCAGTCAGACCCATATACTGAACTGGGGTGTGCCCCCCAGTTCAGTTCTTGCTGGGAAGCTATGAGGGAGGCTCCCAGCCCAGTTCCTGCCCTGTGCAGCCCCGCACCCACCTGTGGAGTGAAACTATGTGGAAAACTAATGCTGTCAACTATGGAGACTGCTCTGGGCCCTCCTCCTTCTCTCTCTCTCTCTCTCTCTCTCTCTCTCTCTCTCTCTCTGTCAGTAATAATAATAATAATAATAAATCTTTAAAAAATGTAATCAATATTATGTTTATAAGCATTTAAACAGAGAAATCTGGGCACAATTTATAATCTCATTTGACTTAAAATATAAAAAAACTTTTCTGACACCATCTTATCTATACTTTCACTCCCTCCATTTTTTTTGTGCTTAGAAGCATGTCTGATTACTTGAAATATTTAATCATTTTAATGTTAGTTTTAGTCACACTCATATACAAAATTAACTTTTATTTCTGAGTATTTATTGATTGATATTTTATTATCTGAAGAGTTATCTACTATGATTAAAATTTGGTCAGATTTCCAGTCTAATGTACCTGATATTGTAACTACTTTTAACTGTCCTATTTCTATAACTCTTATCCCCTGCCCCCCCCCCCCAAAAAAAGGATTGTTTATTGCACTAGCTCTTAACACTTAAACCATCTGAATAGTAACTGGAGAGCCATAAGAACTGTGCCAATTATGTACTTGCTAAGATTATTTTGGAGAATTCACTTTGTATAATAAGGTCTTATAGTTGACCAAATGATAGGATACACACTGTTAGCTGAAGAACAGGCTAAAGTAACTACCTGCTAAATGAAAGATTAGCTATGTAAGAATAATCTCTTACTCAGTTTGTTTTGATTCCCTACTACTACTATTATTAATATGATGATTTTATATTTTGCATAGTTTTATAATGCTAAGCATTTTATATATAATCTTTAAAACAATTCCAGAAGATACAGAAAGCAGTTTCTATTGTGCATATTTCATGAATAAGGAACCCAAGGCCTGAAGAGTTTGATTGACATTAGTAAGAGGATAAGCAGTGATCAGAATTAATGTCTTATGATTTCAATCCAATTACACTTGTACTATACTTTAATTTGTAAGTTAAATGTTTCTCTCCAACTCTTTGAGACCATCTTAGGCTAGGGAGCTATAATATTCATACTTGATAGAGGTCATGTTAATATGAATTTGATTCATTTGTTGACCTCAAAGAAACACACTGACTCACAACATATGATCTTTATTTATAACTAGTCCTTATCTAAAAATATGTCTCAAGGGTATAATAAGACGTAAAATTCTTTGTTTTTAGAAATCCATATAATAACCTTTCCCTTTTAGTGTAAGACTAGAAAGAGGCCAGTATATTAAATCAGATAGAAAAATGGGAGTAGAATTGAGTTGGAGGTGAAATGTAAAGAGACAATAATGTCATTGTAAGAAAAAAAATAAAGAAGTATTCAGCAAAAAAGAAAATTCCAGCACTTGAGAGAATACAGAAAGGTAATTACATAAATGAAGTATTATCTGAAGTGAATTTTGTGAGGGTTCCAGTCACCTCTTTCATTTCAGTGATATGTAGAGTTCAGATAATGCTCTGGTTGCAAATCAATGCCTTGGCTGTATTAAAGTGAGCCAAGTCCTAGCTTTGCTACATATTTCATCTTGCATTAGTTTATAAAATCAGGTTAATAATACTTTCTTATATATCTCACAGAATTATTTTGAAGATCAAATGAAACAGAATGTGAATGTACTTTGGAACATTGAAAGCATCACAGTGCAACATAAAGCTATATGGTTTCTAAAAATCATGCAAGAAAGCAATTTTTATTATCTTATAATCAGACTTTGTGTGAAAATATAATGTAGGATATATGATGACTTTTATATAAAATCTAAAGAGATATTAAACTCAAGAAGAATCAAGAGTTAAGCTTTTGTATTTAAAAGCTGGAATTATCTATGATAAAGACTGGGTTCAAATTATATTAAAATGCTATTTTCTAACTATTTGTTTTTCTTTGCCTGCTGAAATTCCTACTATTATTGTTGCTATGGTTTGCATTAATCTTGTTAATGATGATATCAATCTTTTCCTAGGCAAAAATCATGCAAATTATTTGATAATTTACCCATTAAATACTGAAAGTATGGAAAATGAAGTTGCAGGTTTGGATGGAAAGAACTAAAAAGATTTAGTCTTACAGATATGCTATTATATTTCTTATGTGAACTTTTTGAAAAAGATAAAGACACATGTTCAAAATCTTCCCATCTGGGGATAATTGGCTATATTCAGAATCTCATTCAGCCATAAAAAAGAATGAAATCCTACGATTTGCAACAACATGGATGGGCCTAGAGGGTATTATATTAAGTGAATAAGACAGACAAAGAAAGATTTCACTTATATTAGGAATCTTAAGAATAAAATAAACAAGCAAACAAAACAGAAACAGACTCATAGATACGTAGAACAAATGGTTGCAAGGGGGAAATTGAAAAAAAAAAAAAGAAAATTGTTGCACTCATAGTGAGAGATTCCTTGTTTCTCCTGAAGGGCTTTGCCCTGGCCTGATGACAATTATGCAATATTCAGCATAAAAATACAAAAGATATTATTATTCAATTTGTAGATGATATGAGTATTGGAGTCCAATATGGGTTTTGGAGTCATGGCTAATGTGTGAATATCCCAATCTAAAAACATCAGACAACTATAAAAGTGAAGGCCCACATTTGAGTATAACACAAAAATAAACAGCAAATGACTAAATGAAAATTTATACCTTAATAATCAGCATAAAATTAATATGTCAGTAATGTTATGAGGTTAACAAGTTAAACTAATCAATATTAGGGTGCATTAATTTTTAGAATGATGGATGTTATGAATTTCCCTTATATGATCATTCCATTGGTTTTATGTTCTGTTCTATTTGTCATATTTTGTAAATATAACATCTTCAGATAAGAACAAGAAGATAATGGAAAAACATGAAGCCAAGTTAAATCATTAAAGATGTTCGAAGAAATCAGGATTCTTAGGAGAGAACTTGAACCAGTAGATATTAACTTGAGACACTGTAATTAAGTCATATGCCGCGTGACAACCTTCCAGTCAATTGTTGATCACATGTACAAAGGTGGTACCATAGCATTATAGTGGAGCTGAAAAATTCCTATCATCTAGTAATGTCATAGTGCAAAGAATGCACTGCTCATTTGTTTGTAGTGATACTAGTATGAGAACACCTGTTGTGCCATCAGTCATAAAAGCATAGCACATACAGTTATGTACAATATGTAATACTTGGCAATGATAATAATCAACTGTTATTTTTAAGTATTTATCATACCGCACTTTTTCCCATCCATTCATTTATTCGTCTATCCACTCTTTTTTCTTTAATACTATACTTTTGATCATTATTTTAGAGTATACTCCGAACCTATAAAAAAAAAAATTGCTGTAAAAATATTTCTGTAAAACAGTGTGTACAGGCAGCAACCTCATACATCTCCTTATTACCTCATTTTCCATTGTGCTTGTAATCTAGTATTTTTTATGCAGTGACACGCTGTACAGGTTTTTAGCCTGGGAGCAATAGAGTATACCGCATAGCATAGGTATGCAGTAGCCTATACCATTTAGGTTTGTAAGTACAGTCTGATATTTGCACAATGATGAAATCACATAATGACACATTTCTCAGAACATAGCCCCATCATTAAGTATCTTATGGCTATAATGGATTTGAAAAAAAGTATCTAACAGTTGCAAAGTTTTAGAGATGGGATCAAGTACCACAAGAGGTAATGAGTACTACAAGTAGTTCCTTTGGCGGGGAGTCTGGATGGATTAAATCATTAGCTAGCTATTGGACTAATAGGCCTACCCAATCCTATTATATTTTCTTATTTATATTTTTTATATGTTATTAATTATAGCAGAAATTGATAAGCTAAAAGTGGCATACAGGGGATGCTGGAATGGCTCAGTGGTTGAGCACTCATCTTGCAGCCCTAGGATCCAAGGATCAAATCCCGGCCCCGGCCCCGGCCCACGTAGACCCATATGCTGAACTGGGATGTGCTCTCAGTTCAGTTCTCACCAGGATGAGACCCCAACCTGGCTCCTGCCCTGTGCAGGCCTGCTACCTCCTGTGGAATGAAACTATGTAGACAACTAATGCCATACAACTATGGAGAGTGCCCCTTTCTTTCTGTCCTTCTCTTTCTCTCTGTCAAAAACAATAAAAGTAAATCTTTAACAAAAAATAAATAAAAGTGGCATACAAACTTAACATTATGGAAAATGAGACTTACTATTGTTGTACAAACCATATATTCACTATACTTTTTCTTTCCTGCCCTTTCTTATATTCTTAGCCATATAACTTTTATTCATTCTATTTACTCATTTAAAAAGATGTAAATATTACTCAACAAAATGTTAAGCTAATGCAATGTGTAATGTATTAAAAGAATGCAAGCTCCTCAAGGGAGAAAATTCAGTCTGTCTTAACTATGTATCCTTAGCACCTAAAGCAATGCCTGGCTTATTGTAAGTTATACATGCATCTATATATCTATGTATCTAGATATAGATACAGATATATAACATCATACTACAACTGACTTTACAGATACTGAGGCATAAAAAATTAAAGACTTTTCCCCACTGCAATATTAGAAATACCCTGTTACATACCAGCTCCAGATGTCAGGCACCCTTAGACCAACCTAGTGTACTTGGCCAGTTTCGCAACTAGAGTCCTAGGGCTGTCAAGTGTGTGCAACACTGTCCTAGTGTCAAAATGGCAGTGGTCAGTTACTGTTGGCCATTGTACTGATATTGATATTCTATTAACCATTAAAAAGACCAAACAAAACATCTCTTAGGGAAATTAGCAACTAGGAAACCATTTCAAAGACAATACCTTTATTATAAGTTTAATGGGTGTTTCTCATGCTGGAGTCCTCGGGCACACTCTTACAGTCTGGAAATTCTCATGATTAAGGACTTTATAATGATTAAAAACATGTAGCTGGTATCTACCTGACCCATGCAGAGATACCAGTTCATATTTGGCGTCTGTTTGCCCTTGGCGATTTCTATCATGCAAACAAATGGAATGGTTAAAGGGGCAGAGTGGTATCAACCAAGGTCTTTACTTCTGTTTCAGAGTATCTGAGAGGCATATTTTGTTTCCTAAGAATACCCCTTTCCCTTTGCTTCCTCCACTTAAGTAAAGGAATTCTAGACATCCCACACCACCCTCAGCATTTTTTCCAATGTTGATACTAGAGACTTATATGTACTTGACAAAATGTGAACTGTATTAAATTAACACTTAGTTTTTGGGAACCTCTAATTTTCAGCAGCTTCCTAGGGGCTGCACATCCAATGGAGAACAAAACAAACATCTGTGCCATCACAAGATTTCCTGTATTTTTCTCTGTATAAGACCACGTCTTTGTCTAAGATTGTTAGACCAAAAATTGAGAATTGCCTTATACCCAGGAGTAATCATGTATTGATTTCTTGATGTTGCATTAGAAAAGTAGGGGTGTCTTATACATGGAAAAATATAGTAATATGTGAAATAATCTTTGGAATAAAAATGTTGATATGAAGTTTTTTAGGCATTTATTTCATATTTGCAAATTTAAAGTATATTTTAATTATTATTTTGAAATTGATGTTGATTTTCTACTTTCCTTCTGAGACTTTTCTGTGACACTTATAATGAAGTTAGTATGAGTTAAAACTTAAAGCATAGATTACTCACAAACTTTTTTTAATTACTTTTTTTCTTGTAAATTAGGTCCTAAGGGCCAGTTCAAGGGACAGGAAATTTTAATAATGAATATAGAGTAGTTTTCAGCTTGCCAATAAGCAAAAATTTTAGTGTTAGTTCTGAAGATGTTTCAGGCCTTCATACTGATTTTCTTTCATGAATGAGCCAAAGGAAATGTAGAATTTACAGGCAATGCAATTAAAGTATATTCCTGAAATTTCCAAACATTATATTTATTAAATAAATGGGAAAAAAATGATCTGTCCTTCTTTTACCTTTTCTTTTTTCTGATGAAGTATAATTATTAAACATCAATAAAATCTGGTTGCCTGAAAGATATTTGATATCTATAACTTAGAGTGATACATATTATGTGTTTGATTGTTCAGAAATTGCCTACAGAAAAAATATACTATCATGATGTTTTGAATTATACTTGAACTTTAATCTTCATTATGCTGCCATTTCATTGTGTATTTGTATATAATGGTAGGCTTAATTAGACCTTACAAAGTAAACAGTCTTGATAGATTTCAATATTTGTGAAAGTATGTATTCCTTACACAGTTGTTATATTTTTTCCTGTTGCACTAGAAGTCATAAGTGTATTATACATTTTTGTTATCTTCTAGTATGGAAATTCAGATTACCAGTCTTAATATAGAGGATTATCACTTATTGGTGCTGTGAATATTTTCATTTTAAACATGAATATTTGATTATTACCATTTTGCATTCTGCTTTTAACATATACTATAAAAAATTAGAAGACAGGAATACCAGAGTAGCTCAGCAGTTGAGTGTTTGCCTTGCAATTGAGAGGTTGGTAGTTTGATTGCTGGCCCTGGCCTGTACAAACCCCATGTGCTGAACCAGGATGGCTCAGCAGCAAAGGTTCTCACCTCTAATTCGGGAAGTCCCAATTTGCTTCCCACTCTGTGTGGACCCATATCCACCTGTGTGGGATGAAACCGGGTCACAACTAACAATGTGCAGCTATGGAGACTACTCTGGGCCCTCCCCCCAGCTTGCTAGCACTCTCTCTCCCCCCTCTGTTGCTCATCTTCTCTCAAATAGCAACAAAAAATTTAAAAATTTAGAAGACAAATACCTGAGCAAGAAATCAAAGTCTTATATGAATATACAAGTGTGTGTATGTGTTTATTTATAATTAAAACACCTGTGAAATATGTTTCTGCTTGAATGCAAAGGAATGTTATTTTTAATTGTCTCAAAATTATCATTATAATGAACACATGCAGTCTACCTATAAATTAGTACATAGTCCAATAATTTTATTACTTTTACAAGGTCTACTCAGTGATCACTATCAGTGTTCAATCAGAATTGCAGTGCATTTTATGCTAATTGTAAAAATATTACTGATTTGTCAGTAATAGCTATGACCCATAGAAAACATTTCAAATTAATATCTGTTAATATGGATGCAACTAAATATTAATTACATTTAACTTTTAAAATAATGCAGTACCAATCCTCTTATCTCCAAAACAGCCTGGAAATTAAAATTGGATTATCTAGTTCAGAAGTTGAAGTTCATGACTTAAGAGTTTTTTGAATAAACCAAACAGAGTGTTGGTGAGATGTTGTTTACATAACAAATTCTCAATAGTCAAATCTTAAAACATTTAAATAATTGGATGAACTGAGAAAACAACACATGTTAATGTCCTTAGGCAAAAGTTCAGCCTTTGATTGGGTTTCATTGCCCAGTCTGGACTAAACCAATTTTGATTTGATTTTCTTATCTGCCTGCAAGTAATATTTACCCAAGAAATTATTGTTTTCTGTTAGGATGGAAGAAGGAATGTTAGAGAGTTGAAAGATAAACAATATTAATAATGTCAAGGATATAGTATTATAATTATTATTACATAGATTATTAATAAAAATCAGCATTAATAATGTACTGGATACAGTATTATAATTATCAGTGCATAGAGTATTAATAAAGCTATAATAGAGTATTATTTGCAAAGTATATTGTAGTGGATATAAGTACAGCTGACATTTAAATCTATGATATTTCTCATCTTAGTCATTTTTACTGGAGCAAGATAACAATTTGAAAATAACAAATTACATCTATTACATGGTTAATGAAACTAAATCAAATACATATCTGACATTTTTCATATTTTATTGAGTAACATACCTACTTCAGTGATTAAGAATGTAGAACTGAATAGAAATTCCAAATGGCAGTGCTTACATTTGCTTTATTTAAGTCCCTAAGTCTTTGTCTTGACAGATGCTGGCTGAATGGCAAACCTAGCCCTGGTTTTAGGCCTGTTCTCCTTCTCCTGATGGCCCAGTGGCCACCTGGAGCCTCTGCTTCACTGGGGTCTTGGCTCCTCTCTGCTCTCAGTCAGAACTGGGCTGACAGAGAGGACTGGGGCTTCCTTGGCAAAACCTCAGGAGACAGACTCTCCTGAAGACCAGAGACAAAACGAACATCTGGCTCCCTGTTCTGCTGAGCTATGAGGAGGCAAAGTCCCTGGACATCAGGGAACATGGGTCTTCAGATGTTAGGAGCTGCTCACCCACAGGGGCACTTTGACAAAGTGCCTCTTCATTTTTTGGCTCACAAGATAGGTCTCAGAAATATTTGGGGGTAGAATGTATCAGGTTGAGGTTTAGAAATAAACAAGATGTGTGGGAGAGCTGCTATAATTCTGTACATGAGGTTCTCTCTCTCTCTCAATAAGAAATATGCAAGCACCAGGCACAAAAATAAAAGATATCCTTTATTCTGTCCTTCCTCAGTGGGGCTGATCTCACACCAGACTGGCCCTGGTGGCTGGTCATGGCACCAGTCAGCACTGCAGATCACGGATCCCAGCATGACAGATGGTCAAAACAATTAATGGACATAATCACGTTAATGAATAAACTTGAATCGTGGTCCAGGAATTCTCTACCTTTATCATCTTGGGTTACCTAGTTCATAAACTTTAATTTTCTCATTTGTAAAATAAGGGCTCTAATATTATCCATCTCTTCGCATTAGACTGAAATGAAATAAAATAAGGCCTGCGAAGGCCTAGCACACACAGTGCTTGGTGCACCATAAGTACTGAAAATAAAAATGGTAACTATTATCATTTTACATTAATTTCTCTTGAAGTAGACTCTGGCATTTATTTTGTATACTAATCCTCAATGCTCATAGGGACCACTAACGTCTAGGCTAACTCCTCTGAACCTGAGATAAATGAAATACTAACTTTAATAGGAGTTTTGCTAAAATGATAGCTTTGTTAGAGATCTGGAGCACTCTGGTGAAGGACATATAGATACTTAAGAAATTTTTGTTCTTTTAATGTTTAAAGTAATTCACAGTCTTGTAATCTTGGTCCGGCTTAGAGTGTAGGCAAGGATTCTTATCATTTTTCACTTAAAACTTGGGCCAGAACAGTTTAGGATAAAGAAATAAGTGGTTTGCAATAAAGTAAAATTCCACATTTGTTGCAAATTTGAAATTGAAATTGTGTATTTTAGTATTTTTTTCTTTATTTAAATATTTATTTTTATTTTATTGTTTTGAGAGGAGAGAGAGAATGGGAAGGAGCCAGAGCAGTCTCCATAGTTGTGCCAGGGGTCTCCAAACTACGGCCCGCGGGCCAGATGCGGCCCGCGAGGCCCTCTCATCCGGCCCGTGGAGACCTTTTTATCTATGGAAAAAAATTATGGAAATTTACGTGTATCCTGCCAAGATCAGCTGCTTACTTTTTCTACTTCTGTTCACAGTCAATGAGATGATATAACTGCTGTTTGATAGTTAATGCGGCCCTTGGGCTGAAAAGTTAGGTGACCCCTGTGTACACCATTAGTTGTGACATAGTTTCGCTCCACACAAGTAGACATGAGGCACTGCAGGGCAGGAAACAAACTTAGCTCCCTCCCCCCCCCCCCCCCCCCCCCCCCGCCACACACACACACACACACACACACACACAGACACACACACGGGATGGGAGAGCCTTTCCTGCCATCTGGCAGTTACCAGTTGTGCCGTAGTTCAGCATATGGGTTTGCACAGTCCAGGGCCCCAGACTTGATCCCCAGAGCTTGCCGTTGCAAGGCCAAGTTCCCAACCTGTTGAGTTATTCTGGCACCCCATATTTTAGTCTTTATATGATATGGGTTTGGTGCAGGAAATCTTATCACCTTTTAAAATAGGTAATTAACAAATGATTTAGCATTAGATGTGTTAATGCGGTAATATTCACACATTTTGAAATATATCTCAGTTTAAATTTAGAAGAAAACATAGGTTAAAACCAGAAAAATTTGTGTTGTAGTAAATTATAATTTCACATGTGATTTGCTTTTTCTTGTCTTTCTGTGTATCTCAGGCCATAGCTAAGAATGGTAGGTATTTGAGAACTCCACATTCGAAGTTAGAGAGTTTCTGGTAGAAGGAATGGACCACATCCCCTCTAGGCTTACTGGGAGGAGCCAGGATTTTCCACCACCACCACCTCCCCATTAAATTAAAATAAGGAAAAAGCTGGGAAAGATACGGCTTTTTAGTAAATGTGGTTTCATTAAAGAAAGGATATAATATTATCCCCTTTTCAAGGCCATCATACAATACCCTATAAAAAGATTCAAATGAGAAGATGAGCTTCCGATATGGAGATGGGAGTTGTATATCCTATTTTGGTGTCTGCTTTGTCAGTGAATGGATGGACAGAACCCTGGTGTAGCAGAGCAACCTACATGACCAGTCTTTGTTGTGGTAAGGATTTATGGGTCTCTCATTCGCTCATTGGACACCTCAGAAAGTCACCGCCAGTGAGCCCATTGTGCACACAAGTGGTCTGCACATTGGACAAGGGCACTCCCAGTAGCATGAGTTACTTGCTGGCTGGGAAGGTGTGGAAGTAGTTGAGTGGTAATCCAGTGTTTCACTGGAGGGAACTGTGAGCTGCATGTCAGAACACCAGCATTTGGGCACAGAGAGTGGGTTCTTCTGCCAACCATGGCAGGCTAGCAAACCAGCTACAACTAACTGAAGGAATGCTAAAGCTGATTAATCCTAGAAAACCAGTTTGCTCTTGTTTTTTTCTTTGTTTTTGTTTTTTGTTTTGTTTTGTTTTGCATTTTTCTCACCAAGTGTCTAAAAAGAAGCTGACCCTAGAAGAAAGGGGTAAAGTTCTGAGGGTCAGATCCCAAATTGTGCCCACACTACTCTGCCTGGCAATACCCAAGGCCCTAATTTGTGCTGCATGAGTAGCAGAGAAGAGCTTTGGGATAGGGGAGAATGGTTGAACATGGGCCAATATACTATTAAGAGAGATTTACCAACTGAGAAGGCTGATTCTTTGTAGTTAGATTCTAACAGTTAATGGAAGAAATTAAACCATTCATATTTGTTTCTTGAGTTTAGATACTTTAATAATCAGAATGCTTTGGTGTAGACTATTGGTGCAATTGAAAGAACATGGATAACCTTAAAATGTAATACTTCCTTCAAATTTATGCTATGATGCATACTAACTATGGCACTTTAAGCTGTTATCTAACATCTGCAACTCTCTATTTCTTATTGGTAAAATTGCAATAATAATGCCAATCTCCTTTAAGACAAGTAAAGAAAATAATAAAAATTAAGCTACTGTAACAGAGCATAACACATATAAGTAAATACCAGATTTTTTTTCCAATGTACCCAAGGAATTATTCAAAAGGTAAAGTGGAAAGGATAATTAAAAAAAAATTCCTCTTATTGAAAAGGTAGGGAAATATGAAGGGTACTCAAACAGCATTTTAATGCTAGCATCCTATTTAAACTCTTAATAGATTCATATATTTCTGCTAACTATAGGAGCTTATTTGTTGTTGTTTTAATGTCAGGTAGATCAGTTTTGGTGAACACAATCTTACTGCGCTTGATACTTAGCATGCTACATTTATGAACCTTGTTTACTTTCTATCAATAAGTTCATGATGAATTTCAGCATTTAAAATACTTTTCTGAATTTATTCTGACTACGTATATTCTCTGAGAAAAAAGACCTAGGATAGGAAAGTAGATTTTTTTTTTAATGTAATGTATACTTAAAATATAAGTTTCAGTATTGCCAAATGGCCCTTAAATGGGCAATACCTATATAAATAATTAGGTTCATTAGCTTCATAATATATAAAACATTGTATATTAAATCTCCCTATATAATTTACACAAGTATATTATAGATATTATACATAAATTCATGTTCATATTTTAATAAGTGACAAGTTTTTAAACATTACTTGAGAACTACATCAAAGCTAAACAAAAAAAATTATTCAGACATTATTTCAGATTCTTAGCCTGAGGACCCATAATGTCTAGGCTTATTGGGAGATCCAAGTGATTTTATATCTGTTGTTCTGAGATGTGAGTCTTACACAGGATGTGGTATATTGGTACTCACTCAGGTTCAGGTAGAGGATATGACCCCTTAGGAGGAAAAGGAATTAGGCTGCCAAAAGAAATAAGGAGAAATTTATTAAAATTAAGTCAGGACAATTTTAACTGACTAGGGAGAACAAATTCTGTCTGAGATCTTATTATTTTCTGACATACTCTTGCACAGGAAATTGTGAAAATGCCAAGAAATGGATAATTGGCCTGACTACCTAGTGAAGACTTTTGACTGCAATGATCTGTCCTAAAACTGATTTTCAAAAGCCTAAGCCTAGTTAGCAAATTAGTGTGTGTGTGACTGTATGTATATGATATACAGTAAATTCATACATAAATATTTGTTAGGGAAAATTTTGCAAATAAGCAAAATCTCTATGTAAGTTGATTTGTGCAGTTCAAATCTTTGTTAATTATGGGTCAACTGAAAATAGAATCACACAATATGTGATCCTTTGTAACTGGCTTCTTTGATTTAGTATAATGTTTCCAAGGTTAATCTGTTTTAGCTTGGATCACTGCTTCATTCCTCTTCAACATTAAATAATATTCTACTGTATGGATATGCCACATTTTGTTTATCTGTACATGAATTGTAATTACAATGTATATTCAAACTTAAAAAAATACTTTAAAAATGTCACAGCCAGTATTTTTGTGTAGTTCTTTAGTGATCATTAGTATTCATTCTTATAGTTGATGTAAAAATAAATTATCTGCTGAAATTGTAAAAAAGGGAAGATAGTTTCATACCAATCCTTTATGGATCACATCAGTTTACATTTTTTAGCACTTTCACCCACATTCTAGGGCACATATTGTCTAGGGCATGATCATCTACATTTTTCAGATAATAAAACAAATATGTAAAGCTGCTCATGAGTATTCAAAGTCACATGATGTATTAGAGTTAGAATAAACATGCAATTTAGTTGTTTGACTTTATTTATTTATTTATTTATTTTAGTTTATTATATCTAGATTCTCAATTTTATACTTAGGAGTATGTGACTTAGCTGGGATACCTAATCTTTCCAAATGTCATTTTTCTTACGTTTCTATGGTATTGGTAATCATACTCACCTCACATACAAGATTATTATTAGGTACAAATGGAAGAATTCAAATAAAAGTTTGTAAATTTTACATATATAATAAGTAAAATTATACAATGGAGATTAGTGTTAGTAGTAGCAGTATCACTATAAGATCAAAACCCTGATTTTATAACTGATCCTTATTTTGTTTTGGTATGCCAAGACTACATTTAGGTAATTGGCTTGACATTTGGCTATTTTTGGCTACCATGTGTGTGTAATTTCACTCTTACTGTTTGGCCAAAAATGATCCAAATATCAAAATTTATTCACATAAATGAAATCACATAGCTGTATACATATCAAGTAGCCAAAAATAGGTACTAGACCAAATGACAAGCCATATTCTGGTTTATGCACATACACACAACTAAAATAACTCATGTAACACTTCCCATTTTTAAAGCACCTTTTAAAGGTTGATGTTCTCTCTGTACCCAGGGTGTAGCACATTAGTCAGTGGTCTCATTCCTTTGAGACCATAGAAATAAACAACTTGGAAAGCTTGAAGGACAAACGGAGTCAGTATTTAATCTTGAATTAGAAGGTAGTCTTTTGAACTTATTAGCCATTTTCTTATATTTTCACACACAGACACACACACACATATATATTTTTAATAACATTTTTTAGTAAAAGAAATTTGAAAAAATAGAAAGAAAAAGACACTCATGGACAGTACCATCACTGAAAACCAACCTATTTATTTTCTGTTGAATTTTATTTGCAAATAATTAGATTATATTATCTCAACATCTTTGAATAATGTTTTTTAATATTCACTTTATGCTGTCAGCATTTTACATCATTGTGGTCCTTATTAACATAAAGGCTGATTGTTAGGATTTGCTCTCCCATTATGAATTGCCCATATATGGTTTAGATTAATTTTATTAATTTTGGGTTGGAAAGTGCATATCCCGTAACTAGAAATTCGAAAATTTGTGAAACACTTCACACACTATTATCTTCAACATTTTTTTCTCAGATTCAGACTGTATTATTCCCTAAGCACTGTGAAATTCAGAATTCTTTTTCTCCAAGATAAAACTGACCCAATCACTGTTGCTAGGATTGGGAAAGCCTAATTTTATATGACAAAGCTGTTGAACATTTTTCAGCTCTAAGGGAAAAAAAAAAAAAAGAAGAAAAACACTATTGATTTTTGTAGCTATTTCTTTGAAATGTCATTTTGAAAGTGTAATGCACATAATACAACAAATAATAGGGCATATCTGTGTCCTTGTCTTCCATCCTCAAGCCATGATGTAAAAAATTAGTTTTTTCATCCCAAAATATGGGTTTACACAACATTTTGATATCTCTTGTGAATTATAAATGACATCTCCATGATGTCTAGGGTAGAATTTTATGCATAACTGCATCCATGCGCCAATAGGAAGTATTCAAAGGACAAGGCAAATATTATAATAACCTACTATTCAGAGACACCTGTGGAAAAAAATCAGTATATAGAAATATCAAAAAGTAAGAGGGTCGAAAGATTAAAAAAAATATATGTGGCACTGCTAAGACTTGAACTCACACCTTAATCTAACACTACACTTTTAATTGTGCTCTTAATTATAGTATACTAAACTTTATCACTTATTCCTCAAAAATGTTCATACTATAAACAACAAATGTGGTTAATAGGAGTTACAAATTCATTCCAAAAATTTATATATTATTCATCTCACAGAGGAGAATGAAAAATAAGCTAATTTGCAATCATACATATAAAACTATATGTTTTAGTATATTAATATTCAGGCATAATACAAGAGACTATTCATTGAAGTAGTCATTTGCTTGTACCCTTGCATAGAATTACCCTTAATATGACAGCCACAAATACAGCTTGATATGATGTATAAAATTAGCAACTCAAGTAAAAATGCAATATTACATACAATGGTATGATTTTCTAATATAATGAACAAATCTTGGTAAATTTTAGAAAAACAAAATTATAATAATAAAAGTGTAAGTTTCTATGGATTTATACTGTATGAATTCTTAGAAAATCCAGCATATATAAAACCCATGCATAAAATCTTTGCGTTTATATATGAAACAGATTTAAGTTCTGGGTTCATATCATTATAAATGGATTTTTAACCTACTTGAATATCCACAAGAACAATCAACAGTTATGTAAGATGTAAGACAGTTTTTTTAATATTTATTTTAGTTTTTAGAAAGAAGGGGGAGGGCCTAGAGCAGTCTCCATAGCTGTACATCATTAATTGTGACAGTTTCATTTCACACAAGTGGATATGGGGGTCCATGTGGGCTGTGAACCGAACTGGGGGCCTCCCCCATGGGTGGCAAGAACCTTTGCTACCCCAAGCCATCCTGGTGGTTACCAGTTTCACTGCAATTCAGCATATGGGTTTGCATGGGCAAGGGCGGGGATTCAGTCTCTGGACTTTGCAGTTACAATGCAATCACTTAACCTGCTGAGCTATTCTGGCATCTCTCAGGCTTATTTTATTTTATTTTATTTTATTTTATTTTATTTTTGCTTTTTTTTGTATGTGTGGAGGGCAGGGAAGTGGTATGTGTCAAACCTTGTCAGGCATTGGATGAGGTCTAGGGTACCTGAGGTCTGCCTATTAAATTTCAATGTTGTATCCTATTCATATGACTTTACAAACACTTTCCAACATTTTCAACAATGCCCTCCTGGACTTCTCACACCTTCAGTGAAGGCCATTGTATATACTGTACTGTGAAGTTTTTCCTCATTATTGTAGCTTAGCACCAACCCCTGTGCCTGGCACATAGTCTGAGTTTACTAGTAAGTCCTTTAGTGAATGAACGTAAAGTATTCTTTTTACTTACACAGCATTTTTCATTTTCTCAGTGATGACTCACAAATTCACATTTCTAGTCCTGACCTATCTTCTATGCTCAAAGAAATAATCAGTTAAAAATGGAATTTCAATATTAAATTTATACTACCATTGACTGGCCTAAAAGTACCTGAACCTTTCAAACACAGACCTTGGTAAAAAAAAAAAAAAAAAAAAATGAAATTAAAACACATTCAAGAACATGTCAAAAACTGTAGACCTGGTTTGATTGATTGTTGGTTTTTCAGAGTTTGTGTTTCCTGCACTACATCCTTAGGAAAAAGTTAGGCCAATTTACCTTGTTGTTGTTACCTTTGTAAAACTTGAAAAAAGTCACTATTCCTCTTGGCTTCAGTCTAAGGATAGTAAATTTTCAATCTTTGACCCTAAGAACCCAATTATTGCTTTAATTTAGTTATCAGAAGGCCTGACAATAGATTTGTTAGCTCTTCGTCTGCCTTGCTACCTTGGTTCTTCTGACTCTTCATAGTTTGCTGTCCATTGTACCCTCTCGGGCCTCAGGAGATCTTTATTTGCCATTTTCTGTGCTGCCCTCCCTAGAACCTTCAATTCCATTTCCCATTGACATCCAGTGATTTTTTTAATCTCCATACCTTCATTCTGTTTGCTCTTTTCAATCTACTGCCAGATTGTTGACTGTTGTAGGGTTTAAAAATACAAACAACATGAAAAACCCATAGTGAATGGTTCTACTTTAAACCTATGTCTTTTCAACTCTTCCACTTCCTTGCTCACTACCAAATTCAGTTTTACTATCAAAGCTGAAGGTATTTGATCAGTCTTCTCTAATCATTTCCTATATTTACACATTACATACACAACCTATTTTTTCAAAAAGTTCTTTATATTTGTCTATCAGCACCTACTTAATATCTTTTCTTTATACTCTAAACATACTTGTATTAATTGGGCTTAACCATGTGAGAAAGGATAATAAAGGAACCAGTGGTTTCAGAAAAGAGACTCAAGTCAAATAACTTTTACTTCCCCTTCTTGCCTCTCAAAACTCACATTTATTAGTGTCATTAGTGTACAAATTCAATGCTAACTTTTTATTTACTTTTTTCTGTAGTCATTCATTTGTAAATGATCACCCCTTCCTTTTATTTACGGTCATCTTTTGAGTGTACTGTCTATCATTGTACACCAGATATAGTAGCTGCCTATGAGCATGTCTCTTCTTTAATTTTTGCTGCCTCTCAAGACTGAAAAATAGGAGACATAGGGCCTTGCACAGAAGAAATATTTAATAATTGTTTTTTGAATAAAATTGGACTTGTTGGTCAAAGAAATCATGGAGGGTATATAATTTGAGTGTAGGTAGCATGGAGGAGAAATAAAAAAAATAAAAAATTGACCAAGAACAGTGGGATGCCAGCCCTGAGAGTGAACCACTTGGAAGAGATGCTCCAAATTCTGTTCAAGTCTTTAGGTAACTACAGCCACAGTCAGACTCTTCACTTCAATCTCATGAGACTCAGCTACAGCTGCCCAGTGAAGCTGTTCCTCAATGACCCGCCCACAGAGATCGTGTTTGCTGTAGGTTTAAGCCACTCATTTTGTGGTCACTGATTATACAGCAACAGATAACAATACACCTCTATCCTTATAAAGGAAGTTTAGAGAGACATGGAGTATTTTCTGTAACACAAAAGATGTAATAATATTAGAACAATAATAACGGCATTATTGTCACTAGAGTGATACGGATTTAGAGCTTCCCTGGGCACTTGCCCTTCAGGGACACTGGATGTGTTATTTACATGTAACAACTCATAACATCTTCCACTGATTTCTAACAATAATATTGTCTGTGTCATTTGTCTTGTACATATCATTAACTACCTTAGATTCCACTTTAATGGATTGAAGTAGAGCCCTAGTGTCAGCAGCTCTTACTACCACACAGATAAGTCTATTGAGTAGCCCAAGTTGAGAATCACTGAACTACCTTGTGATTATTACATTTTTTATGCTCCCCACTAGATTCTAACTTATTGCATAGCAGTGAGTATATGTTTTTTTGTGTTTTTTATCTCTTTTGATAGCATTAGCACAGTGCCTTCGATGGAGTGGGAAGCAACATCACACTTTAATTATCTTGTGTAGCATGACATACCTTGAAAATAATACTTGCATGGAGATTAAAATATTGGTTTCAATATTAGTTAGTGAGCATTAGCAATAAAACCAGAGAGGACCTAGTGAATAGAACAGACCAGCAAAAAAAAAAAAAAAATTTAAAGCAGTACATTGTCACTCAATATGGCCTGATAAATATAAAAATAAAATAAAACAAAAAAAGAAAGAAAGAGAGAGAAAGAGGAAAGCAAGTATGAAAAGAATAAGAAGAGGGAATGGAGAGAAGACTGTGTTCACCTAATACAAGTTCCATGGTCTCCAGAAAGTTCTTAGGCATGGTTTTAAATTTAGTGTTCTAAGTTGTTCTTATTTTTGAAAACCATAGCTTAGTATACCAAATTCTTTTTTATTCATAGTACATGAGGTATTTCTTGTAGAAATGATCTAGAGGAAACCAAGTGATAGTCTTCCCAATTTTTACAAAACCTTTGGTATATTGGTTAATTTTGACATTAATGTTAGCTCCTGGGGGAAAAAAGCTATGAGATTTTTAGCATTTGACCAATGATAGCCTGTTCGGCTTTCTCCATTTACACTCAGTAAAATGTGTGTAGCTGTCTTCAGGCTTGTCACAATTCTTGCCAAAATATCGGTTACTTTATATTATTGTTAGAAAAATTCAGATTCACAATTATGGGTTTTCTCTTTCTTGTTTCAGGTCAAGGATAGTCTCCCTGACAGAATATTAATAGCTTCGAAGACTGTATTTCATAGTAGAAAAATTAATGAGGCAGATTCATTATGATTCCAGGCAGTAGATAAAACAGTTAAAGCAGCAGAAATGAGGTTAGGTTTACAAGCAGTTATTTTTGGTAAGACTAAGAGTTCATCTAGATTCTCAGTAAATACGTCTAGGAGGCAACAAGTGATATTCTATACACTTATGGGCTGGTAAGTATTGCAGAAAATTTACAGTCGGTGTTGTTTATTAATGCATATTTTCATTGCTAAACAGTAGGTAATAAGTAGATTGTCCCTCATAAACTAAAGAGTAATAAAAATAAAAAATAAAGGGATTGTTAGCTAAGTCCAGCAGTATAGTAACTTCCCTTTTAATGGTTTCTTCCTTCATCTACTTTCTCACTGCAGACATTGTGAATCATAATAGAAGGCTATAGGGATGTTAGAAAAATTTGTTCAAACAGTAATAAAATTATAGTATTGTAATGACTGATTTTCTGGGCTGAATTTTCCACTTTTCTTTCATGGGATTGTCCAGACAAAGAGAATAAATTGTATTTAGTACAATCTCTCAAGGAGAAATGTCTCTCTTTTTTTATTAAAAGAGAAGTGGACCATCATCTATCATTCAGTTAGTTAATGTACTTGTTCCTATGCCTCAAAGTGATACATATTATAACAATGTGATTGCATGCTCTCTTGCCATTCTTAGAAAGAATTCATAGAAAATCCTTCATTAAAATAGCATTAAGAATTCAGCTTGTACTAGAAAATTTAAGGAAAGACACTGTTACCTCATTTTTCACTTGGTAATGTCAGAAAAAGTCTATTTGTAAGGTAGAGAGACAGAGAGAGCTATCCCTGAGGCACACATGCACTTTCTTCATATATATTTTTAATTTCCTTTTGTAAACCACACATCTTTAACATTCCCAAATGCAAGTTACTTTTTCTTTTTGGTTTCCAAAATAAATATATTTCTCTGGAAGGTGGTAACTAAATTGAAGCAAGCCTGGTTTCAAAATATGATTTCTAAAATACAGTGCACTATCTGTTAACCAGAACTCAAGCACCTGGCAGAATTTGTTTTGCAGATTGATTGAGAATGCCGGTTGCTTGAGTTCCAGGTAACAAAGAGTCTCCTTACGTTTATATGGCATTGACCATTCCCCATCGGTACCGGTTAACTGACTGTCTACTGAACTAAGTTTTTTAAAAGTCTTTGCCGAGATTCTTAGACTGAAGTCGTTGTAATGAAACCTGGAGCCAATGCTGTGTATATGTGTGAATGTTTGAATTTCTTTTCTCCAAACATATTGCTTACTAGAAATATAGTTTTATATTTTTCTACAGTTAAGGGGAAGTTGTCCTCTAAATATAATTCTATGAGAAAGGACACATCCAGATGACAAGAACTAATTGAAAGCTCTATGAACCATACGCAAGTAGTACAAAAATTAGTGATTGTCCCATCCAATCAGGTCCTCAGTTCTGTGCATTCTTACTTAGCTCTTCATACTGATAATGCAGCAGTTGCTCTATCCTTGGGGAGTGTTGGCCACCATGCCCCTCTAGGGACAAAGGCAGGTTTTTAGTCTTTGAAGTTATAACTATACTCTAAAATTCAGTGTGTATACATACATACATATACAATGCACATATGTACATATGTGTATATATGTATTAGTATATGTGTATGTGTGTATATATGTTTCCAGAAACTGTCCAGCCATATGATATGAAATTTGAATATATACATGAAGAAAACTATCCAGAAAGTATCCCTGTCATGTAACCATTTTCATTATATTGACAGCCCTTATATATGTGACAACCAATCACATGTCCAAGAGGATTCTTCAAGGAAAGAAATCATCCAGTGTAATTAGGTAAAATTTTCAAAGCACATGAGACCTTCTAAAATTTGGACCTTGAAACATCACTGAAGCAAATAACTTGGCGTGATCCTAGTGTTTTGTTGTTGTTGTTGTTGTTTTTGTTTGTTTGTTTTTCATGGCACCTTGATGACATCCTAATTAATAAAGGACTGCTTCTTTGGTCTTTAACTATCTAGAGTGATGGTTCTGCTCAAAGCTAGGCAGCAAAATAAAAACAGGTATAAATTATGTGTGTGTGTGTATTAAAAATCATTGAGTTGCCTTTAGAAAACACAGTTGTTTCTAAAGAACTGTATATTTTTAAGTAGGTTATAGATATATAAGAAGTTAGATAGAATTAAATGGGATTAATTGATGATGGGAAAATGTGAAAGAGGATTTGGGAATATGTAGGCTGCAGTAGGAATAGTGCTGCAGTGAAACATTACAGCAGTCTTTTTTGTCCTGCATGTGCCTCTGGTTAGCTATGTGGCCTTAGACAAGTCACTTTACCCTGGGGTGCCTTATCCTATAGGATGTGTGGACAGAATTAAATGATCACAATGGTCCATTCTTTTCCTAGTAATCTAAGACTTCAAATAAATGAATTGCCAGCTTCTAGAATCTTTATTCTTTTGAGACTCTATAAAAACCTCAGAGAGCCTAAAACTATATCATATTTTAAATTTCTGTTTGGTAATGACAGTGCCTCATGGACAACCTGAGGGCTTGGCACTTATTCAAACCATGTCCAGGAGGATGCGAGGGAATAGTGGCATAGGAAGTGTAGGAAATTTA
The DNA here is from genome assembly GCA_004027555.1 of Craseonycteris thonglongyai. Taxonomy (NCBI): domain Eukaryota; kingdom Metazoa; phylum Chordata; class Mammalia; order Chiroptera; family Craseonycteridae; genus Craseonycteris; species Craseonycteris thonglongyai. The sequence continues at coordinate 21,770 of PVKE010023172.1, forward strand.
CTGTAGAATGTGTAGGAAATTTATCATAGAATGAGGAAGAATAAATTGTCTTGAAATTTTGGGTGCAACTGGATAAAACACTGTGAGAAGAGAAGACATTACCTGTGACCAACGAAGATTTATTTTTCTACTTCATATGTGACATATGTAGAAAGATTAACTTTTAATATTTTTTATTATTTGCTACAAAATGGATAGAGATAACAAAGGATCTATAAATATGTGCTCTTTCCTTTCACACTATTTTTTAATAAAGTTGAGTTTTAGATTTTTTAACGTGGATTGCTAAAATTCACAGTAGTTTTGTGACTAGACTTTCAATATCTTTATTTTTATGTTGTAGTCTACAAGCTAATGAGGGGTTTGGTAGAGTGTTGAGCAGCTGTGTTAGCAGCATGTCTCTTTATTTATTGATGAAAATCCCTGGGGTGACTTGTGTCTAGAATGGAGAAATAGCTCAAATCATGTTCGTGTTGCTTGGGAGAAAACGTGCAAGGGAGAAAAACGGCTTCCAAGAGAGACTTAAGATACTGCTTGTCATTGGTACCATCTTTAGAAAGAAGTCATCAAGAGTGAAATATGATATGTGGAGATTAGTGAAAAAGTAAAGCTTTTAAAAGAAGGCACCAGAAAAACAGAACAAAACCAACAAACATAAAACAATAATCGAGTGATAAGGGAAAGGTTACATTACTTCAGTCTCTTTAACATAGAAATCAAGAACATCATTACATTTTAAATGTATTGTAAGATGACTCTGATTCGTCAACTTTTTGAGCTGGAAGCTGCCCTACAGACTTATCTAATCCAACTTCTTCATTTTTGGGTGAGGTAACTGAGACCCAAAGAAACTACCTGATTAGGTGTCTATGATCAATTAATGAGTTAATGGGCAGGCAAGAATGAGTCCCCAGGAAGAACTTCAGCTTCTCAGTCAAGTGTCCACTATGCCTTCAAAGACCCTTTCCTAGATGACAAAATAGGGTGAAATGCTTGCTCCTCAGGAAACAAACTGGTTATTTGACTGCAAGGATTTTTTTTTTTCTCTTTGAAATTATATGCAAAATTTTCTGAGACAGTCTTTCAGGAAAACTATAAATGTTACTCCGATATGTGTTAAAGTGTTTAAAAGTACAGTTCTAAGATAATAATACAATATTAAATACATTTTTAATAATTGAGAGAATTAAGCTATAGTTTATATATGAAAATGTGCATGTGTTTATAACTCTGTATCTATTAAATATTATCTTGTCTCACTTGTATACTGATTACACCAATATTAAATGTATTTGTATTCCTTGATTATGAGGATAGTTCATCATAAAAAGAAACCATGAAAAATTATTTGATCTAGAGAGTTACAAAATGTGTTTAGCACATTAGATGATAATCCCAACTTAACTAAAATTTGACAGTATATAAATATGTGTTCTTTGCCACACGACTTTTGGTGGAGTTGGGGAACTTCTCTGGAATTCTAATAAGTAACAGTGTTTTAGTATTATAGAACAAAGGCATCTTAAACATTTTATCAGTTGTAGAAATTAGAACATGTGAGTGATTTCAGGGAGTTTCTACCAGAAACACAGAGATGCTAAGATGTGGCATCTAAGAAATTGACTCCAGACAGTATTATTAATTTTATAGTCTGCCTTTATATTCCTTTATGCTGACTCTAAAATCAAAATAGAAACTATGTTAATATTATATATTGTATCATTAATATTATTAGTTGTCCTAACAGTAAGAGAAAGTTGGATGATTGTACTGTTCTATAATCAGGTAATATTTCTGTTGTTGTTTTTTTCTCTAAAATAATTACTCAGGCACAGTTGTTGCCAGTTTCTCAGTCTATACAATAAGATAAAAAGCAATTATGGATTATGGAAATGGCTGACCAGGGATGGAGAGGGGGCTGAAGAGATCAAAATTATAGTGGGAAAGGCTGTCTTCATGAGATAACCTTTTTCCCATGATGTATAAACTTGTAAATATTTTAAAGAGCTTATTTCTCCTTACTATCTAAACAGACCACTACTGTTAATAGGAAATTTCAAAAAGTGATAATATAAATATGCAGAATAAAGGACCATTAGCTTATAAGATAGAAATGGCCATTGAAATTTAGCACAAAAACGTGAAATCGGTATTAAAAGACTGCAGTTTGTTGTATTATGAGCAAAGATCATGCATAATGCAACAGGGAAACGGAGTAGCCAGATCACACACAGTCATTTAAACTTGATTCTGTGGACATGAAGAATTGATCTTTGAAGTGATCACTGATGAGGTTTGGCTGTGCCCAAGTGGCTTCTCCAGGGGAATGTGTTTGGTTCTCCTCTTGTGTCCTCTGCATATTTATAGGATACAGAGTAAGAAATATTTTAATTATGCATGGACTGAACTTCAGTCCAGGATATATTTGAGTTTTTAACTATTGAGGTGACAAAGACTTCCACAGATTATCCAGTTGCTCTCACAATGGACACAGAAAAAAAAATGCCTCTGTATAAATCCTTCATCTGCAGAGCCAATATTAAATAGATGACACTTTTGTTCTCTCCAAAGATGGCCTTAAATTGACCAAAGAGTGAAGTTTTATAGCTTTTATTCTGTCAAAGTTGTTTTTCTTAACAGTAAAACCACCTCGTTAGCTGTTGTCTTTTAATGAGCAGAAAGAGGAAAATGGCAGATCACTCAAACAAATCTGTCTAAATTGGTCTAGTCTATGGGTGTTCCTTCAGATAGCCATCATGACATGAAATTCTAATTCATCTTGAATTTTTGTAAAAATAGCTTAGAAAAGCTCATTGTCATAGAAGTCACAGATAAATTTTCCAAATTGAGTAAAGTAAAACCCAGAGAATTTAAGGAACTTATCCAATGTTATAGTACAGTGACCAGGTTCAAATTCAAGTCTTCTGACTTTCAAACATTCTCTTTCAAAGCAAAATGTCACATCATTGGAATGGTAGTACATGAGTAAATTATGGCAGTGTTATTTTCAAATTGTAGGATATGAGAATAAAGAAGTTGAAGTGAGTTATTGAACATTTTTTTAAGATTTATTTTATTGTTTGTGAGGTGAGAGAGAGAGAGAGAGAGAGAGAGAGAGAGAGA
>PVKE010023173.1:0-24891 GCA_004027555.1 Craseonycteris thonglongyai
AGAGAGAGAGAGAGAGAGAGAGAGAGAGAGAGAGAGAGAGATACAGATACAGATACAGATACAGATACAGAGACTGAGAGAGAACTGAACTGGGGGCACTCCCCATTTCAGCATATGGGTCCGCATGGGCCGGGGCCAGGATTCGATCATCAGTCCCCAGGGCTTCAAAGTGAGTGCTTAACCCACTGACCCATCCCAGCTTCCCCTCATTTATAACTTTTTAAAATGCATCCTGTTTAACTGATTCCCTTACCTATTTATTTAATATCTCTCTCCTACTACTTACAGTTCCCATTTCCACCCCAAAGTAATAAGTCTTATTCACCACCTTATTCCCAGTGCTAAGAACACTGCTTGGTTCATGGTAGGTCTTCAGTTAATATCGCTGAATGGGGTGATGCTGGCATAGCTCAGCAGTTGAGTGCTTGCCTCACAATTGCAAGGTCTGGGGATTGATTCCCTGCCCTGGCTCATGCAAACCCCATATGCTAAACTGTGGTGCAACTGGAAACTGCCAGGATGGTTCATCAGCGAAAGTTCTCACCTTCCATGCAGGAGGCCCCTTCACATCTCCCATGTCACAGCTAATGATGTACAACTATGGAGACTGCTCTGGGCCCTCCCCCTGTTTCTCTCTGTTTCTCCCTGTTTCTCTCCATCTCTGTATATCTCTCACCTTCTCTCAAAACAATAAAAAATAAATCTTAAAAAAATATCATTGAATGAATGAATTAATAGAAGACTAGATAGATAGTCTAAATCCAGTTCCTGTCCCTTTATTTATTTATTACAGGCATTTACTGTACTAGCTGTTGGAGATAAAAGAGTCAACAAAGTCTCTGTTCTTTTAAATTTATATTAAAACAAGGCAGGCAATAAAATATAACCACAAAAATATGTGTGTTACATAAGAATTATAAAGAAATGCTAGTGCATAGTAAGAGAAATTAATAGTGACAAGTGGGTGGTTAGGGAACATATCTCCCTTACAAGGTGACATCTAAACAGAGATTTAAATGAAATAAGGGAATAAACCAAGCAGATAGCTAATTGAAGAGTGTTCCAGGCAGGGGGAACATAAATGCAAAGGCCCGATGATGGAGTATGTTTAGCAAGTTCAAGGAATAGCTTGGAGGTCAATGAAGCTGAACCATAGAGAGCCAGAAGCAGAGTGGGTAGGAAATAAAAATGAGTGAAAGGATTGAACCTGATAAATCATGTAAGTCATTGAATGCCATTGTAAGAAGTTTAGATGAGATTTTTATATAAGATTTAAAGTGAATGGGATAGTTCTGAGTAGAGGAATGGCAATATCTAGTTGATATTTTAAAAGAATGACTCTCATGGCTAGGTAAAATATAGTAGGGGATCACAGTGGAAGCAAAGGGACTAGAAAGCAGGCTATTGTGATAGTTCATCAATATCACAAACTAGGGTATATCAGCAGATGGTGACATTTGGCCAAATTCTGAATATATTTGAAGGCAGAGTTAACAGAACTTCCTGACACATTGAATATATAGGGTTTGAGGGAAAAGAGAAATAAAAGATGACTCTGTTTTTTGGCTGAGCAAATGGAAGGATGGAGTTGCTGATTACTGTGTTTTCCTCCAATTAAGCTCAGTTGTATAGGAGAAGACACAAATAGGTTAAAAGCTGATTTAACCAAATGTGAGGGTTGGCTTTTTTTTTTTCCTGTTGAATACCATGATGAGGGCATTTTGAGGATATTTACAAGGAATGATTACCTTGGTGGAAGATGGAACATAAGTTGCAGAGAAAACAAAATTAGCACATGACAGGGATGAGGGAAGGAGATAAAGCGTAGTGAGTGGATAGAAGGTCTCTGTGAAGAACTAATGGTTATGAAATATCAGGGGAAGCTGGGATGGCTCAGCGAGTTGAGTGCTCGCTTTGCAGCCCTGGATCCCAGGGATCAAATCCTGGCTCTGGTCCGTGTGGACGCATATGCTGAAATGGGGTGTGCTCCCAGTTCAGTTCTTGCTGGGGCATATGTGGGAGGCTCCTGGCCCAGTTCCTGCCCTGTGCAGCCCCGTGCCCACCTGTGGAGTGAAACTATATGGAAGACTAATGCTGTTATCTATGGAGACTGCTCTGGGCCCTCCCCCTTTTCTGTCTCTCTCTCTGTCAAAAAACAATAATAAATAAATAAATAAATAAATATGCCCTCAGACTGTCTTTTCTCCTACAAAATGTTAAAAAAAAAAAAGAAAGAAAGAAAGAAAGAAAAGAAATATCAGAGAGTGAGATGGAAAAATCAGAGGTAGAGATCAGAAGATGGGGCAGCCATGTTCTTTCCTTTGTGATATAACACAGGAGTCCTCAACCCCTGGGCCATAGACTAGTCTGGTCAATGACCTGTTAGGAACCAGGCTGCACAACAGGAGGTGAGTAGAGGGTGAGCAAGCTACTCTTCATGTGTATTTACATCAGCTCCCCATTGTATTACTACCGGAGCTCCATCTCCTGTCAGAACAGCAGAGGCACTAGAGTCTCATAGGAGCGTGAATCCTATTGTGAACTGAGCATGTGAGGGATCTAGGTTGTGCTTGCCTTAGGAGAATCTAGTGCCTGTTGATCTGAGGTGGAGCTGAGGCGGTGACACTAGCACCGAGGAGCAGCTTCAAATACTGATTAACATTAGCAGAGAGTTTTGAATGCAGAGACCATAACAAATCAATTGCTTGCAGACTCATATCAAAACTCTATAAGGGACTGGTAAGTGACAATTAAGCTGCATCTGGTGCTTGAATCATCCCCAAACAGTCCCCCAGCCTCTACAGGTCCACAGAAAAATTGTGTTGGACAAAATCAGTCCCTGGTCCCAAAAAGGTTGGGGACTGCTGCTATACAATTTAATTTTCTACCCCTGCATAATATTTGAGAGGAAGAAATATTGCTAAAATGAAAAAATAAAAAAAACTTCAAACCCATCTCTCCATCTATACTCTCATGTTTGCCATTCTTCATGGTTAAAATTTTTGGAAGTTTCCTCATTAAGCTCTGCATTCTCAGCATTTATTTACTTAATTTTACATGGTATAGCTTTCATTCACAATTACATCAAAGTGCCTTGGTATATTAGCCGACTATCTCCTGTTGAAATGATAGGCTCATAGGAATTCAGAAATATTAAGACCTTGCAGATGATTTAATTCAACACACTCACTTACAGATAGGGATACTGCAGTTTACAGAACTTAAGGTACAGGTTAGTGAAAACAGAGCTTTGACTTGGTCTAAGATTCTCTGGTTACCTGCCTAGAGCTTCTTCTACCATATCACTATTGCCATGCATTTGAAATCATATATTACCATGTTTTTCTTAAACCTTTCCCTTCTTTACAATAATTTTATATTCCTCAATGCTCTTTCTCTAGATGTTTTCAATCTATCAGTGTTATGGTGCCTGAGTTGGTGGTATAATATGTTCCATGCAGAGACTACTGTCTCTACATTATCTCAGTCCCATAATGTTATAACTTGCACACTCAGCGTGCTGCTTGTCTTATAATATAATGTCTTCTGGTAATATAATAATCCAATGGGCTTTTGTTTTTCAACCCTTGTCCAGAACCTCACTAAATGGTTTTGGTTTGGGGCCCCTATATTTATAATTATAGAAGGGTACAGATGCCATGCAAGTCTCTCTGTTCTCCTAGTTCAGGGGTGGCGAACCTTTTGGCGATTGAGTGCCCAAGTTTATGAAATAAGAGTATACTCGCTCGACTCGCGTGCCAACCCATCGAGTGAGATAGAGGTATCGATTATTTTTATGTCTATAAGAGCATAAACAATAATTTTTTTAAATGATATTCACAGCTCCGCATGCTGAAATAATTGTTCCGCGTGCCACTTTGGGCATGTGTGTCATAGGTTCGCCACCCCCGTCCCAGTTGTTTGTAAGCTCTCCCCAAGCCAAATTCTCTCCTTATCTAGAAAACAAAAACCTGAATATAGGCAACAAAGAATTGTCTACATGCTACATTTCTTACTGTTTTCTTATTTCTTTTCTCCCTTCCCTTTTCTTCTTCCCTTCTGCCCTGCTCTCTCCCTCTCCTCCCCTCCTCTCCCCTCCTCTCCCCTCCCCTGCCCTCCCCTCCCCTCCCCTCTTCTCTCTCTTTCTCCAGATTGTCCTAATTCTGTCATCTTCTATGGTTCTTCTTTAAGCCCACACTAATCCATTAACACATCAAGACAACACATCTCAGATACACAGTTCTTTCTCTCTTGTGCTTGTTTGCCCGATGGAAGGATGAGTAGGGATAAATTTGAAGGCCAGAGAAATTTCTGAGTTTTAATCTCAGGTCTGATGTTTATCCTATCAACTTCAGAATAACATAGAAGCTCAAGGTTGGAAGGCATCCTAAAAGTGCATCTGTCTCTAGATTATTCCCAATATATGATAATTCAGTATAGAACTCCACATCTTAGTAAAAAAAAAAAAAAATGAATGTGTCTCTGACATTCCCTATTTCCTTTGGGGGGGAGTTTTACACTGTTTTTCCTCTCATCAAGGTAAAATTTGTTTGCTATAGCTTCTAAAACTACCACCTTGAATCCAGACAGAAAATGTCTATTCCCTCTAATTTATGATATCTCTTCAGCCATTTGGAAATATCTACCATGTCACTTTGTATCTTCTCATTTCTATATTAAATATCCCTAGTGTCTTCAATTATCTACCTTATGACACAGTTTATAGTTATTATACTTTAAGTACTGGATGCTTTCAGCAGAATATGTCCCAATTTGTGCTTTAACATATATCCCTAACTGTAATATATGGTGCTCAGTATTATTCAGCAATATAAAGAACCGAAGTATTGATATAGGCTACAGCATGGATGAACCTTTAAAACATTATGCCAAGTGAAAGAAGCAAGACACAAAAGACCACATATTATGTTTTCTTTTATATAAAAGGTCCAGAATAGGCAAATCTGAACAGACACAAGTACATTATTTGTTGCCTAGGACTCCAGAGGTGGTTATGGAAAGATTGGGGGATGATGGCTATGGGGCATGGGGTTTCTTTTAGGGTGATGAAATGTTCTAGAATTGTGGTGATGGTTGCACAATCTGTAAATACAGTATGCTAACAGCCATTGAATTGTATGCTTTAAATGAATAAATTATGTGGTGTATGAATTATATCTCAATATAATTATTTAAAAATATATGATGTCCAGAAGAGAATCAGATAGTAATCTGAAATAGGTTGCTTTAACCTCCATATTTCAATTTTACTCTCTGTAAAACAGATGAGTTAATATCTGCTCTACCTCCTTGACAAAGTTGTTAAGTCACATTTTGCAAACATCATAATTATGTAAATTATTAATTTGAGTGTACTCATATCTAGATTATGAACACAATCAATCCACTTGCTGGTAACTCATTTGTTTTGTGGGGTAAGATATATTTTTTTTAAACACCTATTACCCAACTCAGGAGAATGTAAGAAACATTTAGTACCCATTGTATGAAGTCCAACACTTTACCTTAATATTTAAAGCTATTTTTCAACTTTATTCTACACTTCTTATCATTTCTCACAGCCAAACTATATTTCAGTTATAGAACAATTGCTTTCTCCAACAAGTACTTGGCATATTGACCCTTTTAGCTGGTTTTTCCTCTTAAACAAAACATACCGTTTTGGACTGAATGTTTGTTTGTGTCCCCTTGCCAAATTCATATGTTGAAGCCCTTATCCCAATTTGACAGTATTTGGACGTGGGGCCTTTGGGAGGTAATTAGGTTTGGATGAGGTTATGAAGGAGAGGGCCACCCATAATGGGATTTGTGTCCTTATAATAAAAGAAAGACTAGAGCGCTTTCTCTCTACATGTGAAGGCACAACAAGAAGGTAGCCATTTGCAAGTCAGGAGAGTCCTCACTGGAAAACGGAGTGGGCTAGTACCGTATTTTGATCTTGGACTTTCCAGACTTCAGAACTATAAGAAGTTCCAGTTGTTTAAGCCATCCAGTCTATGGAATTTTGTTATGGCAGTGAGAGCTGATCAAATATACCTCTTGAACTTCCCACCAATCCTTCCTTAGTCATGGCTTTTTGCCAAAGTTTTTTATTTATTTTTATTTTTTAAAACTTTCTCTTCATACAGATCACTCCATTGACCTGCATCTTGTCACATAAAGCTAATGTTCAGTTCTTATTCACTTATATGTTATATTTTAACTCCTCACCTACTTGAGTTCTCAAATGAAAGGTATAATGTCTATTCTGTTATACCTTCTTTTCTCCAAAATATTAATACAAGTTTTGTAGTCACTTACCAGTAAGTACTCAGTCATGATCACTTCCTCTTTTCCCACAATTGTTGGTTGCACACTCTATATGACCCAAAACTTATAGGAAAAACTCACAATAGCAGATAATCCAATATGGCTGATACACAAAGACTATGTTATAAATTCACTCCATTAAGTTTAATTCCAAAGTTTTGATGAACACCAACATTTAGAATGCCAAGAAATACAAGAGGGCAGAAGGTGATTAAGTACAATTTTAGGCTTGCTCCTTTTTGTTGTTATATTACAAAGGTTACAGAAAAAGTTGAGGCAGTTCTTGAAAAACCTCTAGCAAGTTTGACTTTTGTAGAACAGGAAAGAACATGTCCAATAAGGAGGAAACTGGCAATATCTGCTAGCTCACAGGCCTGGCTTAAGTGACTCACTTCAAAGCTATACTGCCTGCAGCACCAACTCAGCCCTAGCTTTGTGGAAACAGTTTTTAGAAAATTAAGACTTCCAGATGGGAACCTAAGAATAATTTCCTGAATTTTAATTCATCAAAAGAATTTTTTTTTTTTTTTTTACTACCAGCCCCATCTTCTAATCAATCAACATCCTCTGCTATGATGGTAAAGGAAAGGTGTAGTGCAACTGACAGAGACCAGACCTTAAACCTGTGCTCATTCGTTCCCTGTTGGGTGACATGCCTCTACAGCCCCAGGAGCTCCTTCCCCAAACCAGTTAAGAGTTAGAAGGGTGGGGCATTAGTGTGGATCAACTCCATCTCATTTTAGGGGCAAGAACACTAAGGCCTGTAAAAACAAATGACATACCTAGTGGCTTATGATTTACTAACATATTCATAAGTATTGGATCAAAACTTGGCTTGGAAATATACATGGTTCCCTAGGGGAGGGTAGTTCTGGTGTGAAGTAGATTTGCTTGTGTGGGTGTGCTTTATTCCTCTTGTCTTCTGAAAATATACTCTTTGATTCTCTGCCTCACGTTTTCTCAGGTTATGAGGAAATCCTTCCAAATGTTCTCTGCTTGTGAACAGAAAAGTGAGGACGGAAGGAGGAAATGATAGAGGGGAGGAAAGAATAATCGGAGACAAGAAAAACTGAAGGAAAGAAAAACTCAAAGAGGGATAAAAGTTGACCTCCTATCTCCCTGTCCAGACTTTTCTGTTTACAGAGCGTCAGCACCTCAGCTTTCTCTGCTTTCCCCACGGCTCCAATTCCCCTCCTGGCTCTCTGTTTCCTAGTCCTGAAGGCCAGCAGACAGAGGTTTACATTTAGAAAATCTTTGTGTGGCTGCCCGTGTTGGGCATGCACAAACGCCCAAGACTGGCTCTTTTCCTGGCTACCAACTTTGGCAGCTCTCCCACCCTCACTCCCAAGAGCCAGGCAGGTTCTCACAGATCCCGGGTGTGAGGAAACGGGAAGACATTATCCCACTCCGGCGGACGGAGCGAGTAGGGGAGCTCGTGGACAGTTCAAAGAGCTTGTGGACCGTTCGAGGACCGTCTGGTTCTGTTAAGGGGTTCTCGGGGAGGTGAACGGCCCCGTGGGCTGCGCCGTGCCGCGCCCCACTCAGCGGCAGCGAGGGCGCGCGCGCCGGTCCGAGGGGGCGCTGTCCGAGAGCACGTGCGCGGGAACGCGTTCTGGGAGTGGTCCCGTGGCGGCGGGAGGGGCGGGCAGAGGCGGGGCCGCGGCGGCGAGAGGACGCCGATCTCCGCCGGGCTTCTTGAGGCTGCGGCGTGGCCACGGGTGGGAGGGCGGCAGTTGCTCTAGCCAGAGTCTCAAAACCCGGGACTTCGTGGGCGCTGAGGGACGCCAGCAGCGGAACCCGGCCATTGGGACGTGCCGCGCGGTGCTGCTTGCTCCTACGCTTTCCTCGCTCGGTTTGGAAGGTGGGTGGGGGTGGTGTGGCCAGCGTCGGGAGGTATTCGAACGCCCGCGCCCAGAGAGAAAGAATTCACCTGTGTTTGGAGACAGCGCGTCGGACTTAAAGGGAGCGGCGGCAGGCTCTTGCTCCTGGCACAATGGGCTGTACGCTGAGCGCCGAGGACAAGGCGGCGGTGGAGCGGAGTAAGATGATCGACCGGAACCTCCGCGAGGATGGCGAGAAGGCGGCGCGCGAGGTCAAGCTACTGCTGCTCGGTATGGTCGGCCGGGTCAGATGTGGGCGCGGGCAAGCAGCCCCGGGGGGCCCAGGGGTCGGGCTGGTGCGCTGGGCGCGACGCGCGGTGGGGGTCGCTACGGGCTCCTCAGCCTTTGGAAACCTAGAGGGGATGTGTCAAGGCGGCCGCGGGATCGCCTGGTTGTTCCCCAGGATGGTTTCCCAGCAAGGGCTTGTCTGGTGAGGTGGAGAGCCTGGGCGGGTGCCCCTCTCCCCGGGCCTGTCCCGGGTCCTCGCCCTCCCTCCCTGGCGGGTTAGAATTTGCCGGCGGTGGGGCGGGAGCTTCACTCTCGTGCGTTGGTATGGACCCGGTGGGGAGCCAAGGAGCGGATCTTTAGTAACCCCTTTTCTTTGAAGTTAGCTCAGCTTTATAAAGAGGAAGGAGCATTCGTGACAAAATAATAAAAGCAACCCCACCCCGAAACCCTTCGTACAAGGTGTCGTGTCGCGTATGTGGTTTCCCACTGTCAAGAGTGCCACGTTTTGTGGGGCCTCTGTGGGATTGAATGTGTCTTTGGAACTTCCTGTGGCGACTCGGTGCTAGTGGAGCACTGATTACATGTATCTGATTATGTTTGTGTAAGGAAGTAAGCTGTGCTGGAAGCTTGATTTTTATTAACATGGAAACTACCAAAGTTGGGTAACATTTGTTCCAGTAAGATACTCGAGCAGTAAGAACCAATGTGAAGGTACGAAAGGTCACGCCAGATAACTGGTTTCTCTCTCCGCTGCCATGGTTTCTGATGAATGAGATTTGCCAGGTCCAACGCCAAGGCTTTTTATTTGTTCTTAGTATTGTTCTCTTGGTGGAACGCTGTGTGGAGGTCTTTTCCGTTTGTTTCAAGGAAATAGCAAACATGAAAAGGAGTAAGCCAGGATTTTGACTGAAGAGTACATTAGGAAAATATTCACAGCGCAAGATTGATTTGTGGATGTTAAGAGTTCGGGTTTTCTTTTGTTTGCCTCCTCCCTGCCCCCCCCCCCCCTACTTAGGTAGGTGAAAGATTTCTCAGAATTTTCATTTTTTCCCCCAGCGATTGCTATTATTTTTATAACAGCTATAATAAAAAAAGAAATATTTCTGAAACCCGTTTTCAGTAAGCTTCTGTTTCATTGGTTTAATGACTGCAGGGAAAAAATGGTGTTTTGTTTTTTTGTTTTTTTCTCTCCATTACTTGTAGGCTTAGAAGCAGCAAACTTGGCACGACTAAAAGTAATAATGATCTGAATCATTTTGCGAGCTAAGTGTGAAATAACTGCATTTTAAAGACCTGGGTGGCTTTCTTCACTCTTGCCCCCACCATAAATCTTTCTCAATTAATGTTATTTACCTAAGTTTTTCAAGAACCGCCTTGACCTCCTATAATAAGAAATACTGTGTTTTGCCAAAGTCGCTGTATTTTTTAGTGCATCGAGCATAGAAGAGAAGCACCTTGATATGAAACATGTAAATGCTCCTTTTATGAACTGAATGTGCTGTGCATGAGACAAAAATGAAACAAGAGGAGGATCAAAAAGTTCTCTTTCTACACTGCTGCACCCTTTGATATTTGAATGTATTGTAGTTTGAGCCAGCCATCCACCATGTTTTAAGCAATGGAAAAATTAGTCCTCTGGTGTTTTGTGCTTTAATTAGAGGTCTGTTAGAGAGAGATGACTAGGATAAAGGTCCAGGGAGTTGGTTTTTGCTTATAGTCAGAAGATATCAGTGTTTCTCATCCTTAGCTCTATTGGCATTTTGGGCAGAATAATTCTTTGATGTGCATGCTGTCTTGTGCATTATATTATAGGTTGTTCAGCAGCATCATTGTCTTCTACCCCATTAGATGCCAGTAGCAGCTCCCTCAACCTGTGACCCTTGAAAATGTCTCCAGATATCTCAAATGTTCCCCGGGGGGCAAAAATTAACCTTGGGCCAGAACCACCGTCCTAGAGTAAGAAATCAGTATAGTTGAATGTGTAATGTAGAACCAAAAGTTGGCTTATTGCAGCTGACTATAGTGAGAGTTATAACATTAGAGTGGTGATTTTCAGAAGAAATAACAGAATTTTTGTTTCTCCATACCAATAATGTTAGGAAGATTTCAAAATGGTTTTAAAAATATGTAGGTAACTGAATTCCTTAAGCTGTGTTTTCTAGCTTTAATCTTTTGTTTTTTCCTATACCTCTTCTTTCTGTAGAAATTGTCCTTTTGGCCCAGCACTCCTTCCTCCCGTCCTTATCGGTCTTACTCACTCTACTACCCTTTTGCCCAGAGTTCCAACACCCTAGTTCCTATAACCAGAATGCTGGATTACTTATTTCATAAATCTAAATCCTTGGAATGTTTGAAAACATTTTTTCCCCTAATTTGACTTTAGCAGTTAAGTGTTGACCTTTGGTTCTTTGTTGGATATTTAAAGTATGTAAGCAGTTCAATAAAATCATTCCCTATAAAACATAGCAACTGAATCAACTAAAAATATAAAATGGTTTCTAGGGAACCCATAACCAATGTCAATTCCATTTACATTAGGTCTTCTTCCTCTTCGATTATTTTGTTTTTCTCATCAAATGATTTTTTATTTAAGGCAAAACAACTCCAAAGTGCATTTAGGCCAGTGGATTATATAAGTAGTTCATTGTATTTCATTTTTTTCTTAATACATGTATTGTGTTTTTAGACATCTGAGTTCAGAGATTCAGGCATGAGATATACTTTATTAGTTGGTACTGGGTGTCTATTATAACTTTTTTTTTTAATCAAAGGTATTTATTTATTTATTTATTATTAGATGCAGTGAATTAGGCCTTAAAAAGGAAAGGACCCAGTGTAATCATTGACCTAAAAGAAATTAAGTTAGGGTTTGGGTGTTTCAATCCTTTATGTTTAGTTTTCAGACTTTAGTATTAGAATAATGATGGTAAATAGAGAAACTTATTTTAATAAGGAAAAATGTTTTTCTATTATATATAGCAAATTTTCTCCAAAAAACACTTTTTTATTGTTGTATCTTTGAGGATATTAAAATTTATCATCCTTCTAAGGGCAGTATCATTAGGCCTAGCCTGTTTCAGTGAGACTATATTGTACATATAGGTACTTATTAAATCTTACTTTATTATAATTTTCAAAGATATAAGAAGTTAGATTATGTGAGTAAAATTTCATGAATTCTTCATACTGGTAAGTCATTTCACTCTAAAGCAAGGGTAGTCAACTTTTTGGCTTCCTTGGGCCACATTGGAAAAATAATTAATTATCTTGGGCCACACATAGAATACACTAACACTAAAGATAGCTGATGAGCCAAAAAAATTACAAAAATATCTCATAGTGTTTTAAGAAAGTTTATGAATTTGTGATGGGTCACATTCAAAGCCATTCTGGGCCATCTACAGCCCACAACCCATAGCTCACAGGTTGACAAGCATGATCTAAAGTTTTAGGCTTTATTTTCTTTTACTTCACCTCATTGTCCTTCCCTGCACTCTACTCATCCTCACAAAAACAAAACAAAACAACAAATAAAAATCCACACCCTTATCTCCTTCTTTAGCTTGGTTTAAGTATTACAGGTAAAGTGAAAACCAGATGAGGGATAAGATTTCTTTTGCTTGGTAAATGTTTTTTTTATTGCTACCACCAACCAGCTGTTTGAGAAGCTACATCATTTATCTTTTTTGCTCCTTTTATACATGCCCTATGACTTCCTTAGTTGAGAAATTCTGGAATTACAGGACTTTTGGATTTTGCATTTTAGCTGTTTCCTTAGAATTGGCTAAAGATCATAGATGTCAGAAGGTCTCTTTTCCTTAAATAAATGAACCTGGTATTTCAACATGGGTTGTATTCTTCTTGCTTGATCACCTACCTTGGATTAGCAGTTACTTTGCTAGAAGCCACAAGTCATTTTAAAAGGGTTGATTTTTCTATATCTTCTCCTTTTCATTCTTATATTTATATTCCAGTTCTTGTTTGCCTTGGGTACTTGAATTCCAAGAAGGCTTTCCTGCTGCTTCTCGTTGCTTCTAGTTGTTCTTCCTATCGTAGGTACCAGGCTAATTCTTTGCTCAGAAACCATGGTTGACTTCACCATTGCCTGCAGAATAAACTTTATTCTAGACATGGCCTCCTTTGTCCTTATACGATTTTCCTTAGGGTCCTCCCCCCACTCCAAACAGAAATAGTTGGCATATTGTAAAGTGAATTTACATCTGATTTCTAGTATCGGTTAGTCTTATGACCTGCCTTCTTCCCCCACTAATGTGAGCACTTTAAAGGCAGAATATTTACAGTCATCCTGTATTCCTAACAACCCATTTGCTTTGTCATGTGCATAATTAATTTTTAATTGTATTAAGTTAATATCTTGTATAGGATTAGGTCTTACCTGGAATATAATCCTTGTACTTTGCCATTTTCATTGTCAATGGGAATAACTACCTAGACAAATACTGTAAACAAAAAAGTACTAAACGAAGTAAATGCATGGTATCTAAAAGCAAATTGTTTGGTTTAAGAACTATTTACATTTTATAAGAACTTTTATCAGTCATTTTATTATTTGATAAATTAGAGAAATTAGAGAAAATGGCAATGGCTGTTTTGTTGGAGGAGTGTGATCTATTGAAGTTGTAGTGTTATTCCTTAAAAGCTTTTTTGTTAAGATACATTGAATCTTTATTTTTGGCCTCTTTTAAATGTAAATAAATAGCATGGGTCTTATTAAATTTATCTATAATAGGATTTAATAGAAGATATTAGGACACCTAATGCCTCTCTTAAAGGACTTAGTAGGAGATATTACTTAAAACCACAATCCTAATTTTCATTTTGTTGTATGTGTCTTTGCTTTGGAAAATTCAAGATACCACAGATTCACATGGGAGGACCTGAATGTATTTGTCACATTTCTAGGTCACGTATTTCTTGGTCACATATTCTGGAATGCAGTTACTCAATGTGTGACTTTCCAGAGTGACATTGGTAAATCTCAGATCCCAATGGCATTTGAGCCATATGAAGTAAGGTCAGTTGCCCCAAATCTTATGGTGCTTAGGCTGCTTTCTGTCAGATCTAATTAAGTACTAATTAAAAACCTTAACAGAAATAGGGCAAATATAATTTTAAAGTGAATGTTTATTACTGTAAATTAGTTGCTTAATACAATATCAAATTTATTACACTTCTGGAAACCAAAAGTCTAAAATGGGTTTCACAGGCTAAAATGAGAATTTCATCAGGGCATATTTTCTTCTGGAAGTACTAGAGGAGAATCTATCCCTTTACCCTTTTCAACTTCTATGTGGAGGCTACCAGCTTTTATTGGCTTGTGGCACCTTTCTCCATCTTCAAAGTCGATAGTGGCTGATTGAGTCTTTCTCATGTAGCATCACTCTTCTGCTTCCTTTCACTTAAATAAGGGTCATATTATTACATTGGGCCCACCCAGATAGTCAGGAAAACAGTCTCATTTCAAGATCCTTATCTCTGACCACATCTGCAGAGTTCCTTATGCCATGTAGTATAACATGTTCACAGGTTCCAGTGATTGGGACACGGGCATCTTTGGGGGACTATTATTCTTGTTTACCATAGTCTACCTTCTGTTTCCCAAAGATTCATATCCATCCCATAAGGAAAATGCATTTACACAGTCTTATCTCTAAAATCTTAGCCCATTACAGCATCAAGTCAAAGTCCAAAATCTCATGTGAATCTCTTATTCTTACTCAGGTATGAGTAAGATTCTGAGTATAATCCAAACTGGGACAAAATTCTTCTTTGTCTATGACCCTATAAACCAGAAAACACATTATCTGTTTCTAGAATATAATGGTGATGCAGGCAGAGGATGGCAGTTACAGACATTCCCATTCAAAAAGGGAGGAAAGAAAAAAGGAATCATTAATTCCATATACTTTCCAAATTATAAGGTTTGACAGTTATTAACTCATCTTAGAAAAAGGACTGCAGGGGAATCTGGAATGGCTCAGTGGGTTAAACGCTCATTTTGCAGCGCTGGGGACCCGGGATCAAATCCCGGCCCCGGCCCGTGCAGACCCATATTCTGAACTGGGGAGCTCCCCCCAGTTCAGTTCTCTCTCTGTCTCTGTCTCTCTCTCTCTGTCAAAAAAACAAACAACAACAACAAAAAAAACATTTAAGAAAAAGGACTACATACCTCCTTGCTGAATATCATCACTAAGGTCACCTTTGAAGTACTCCCTTTGGAAAGCTACAATACCAGCACCTAGTCCGCCCTTCAGGGCTGTTTTGGAGCTCTTTCTGGAATGGCCACATACCGTCATTGTATTTAACCTTGATGTTCTGAATGTCATCAAAATGTCTTCCTTTCACTATTTCCTGTATCTTTTGGGTAAAGAAAAAATCATTGGGGCCAGATCAGGTGAGTAGGGATGGTGTTCCAAAGCAGGCATTTGTTGACTGGCAAAAAATTCCCTATAGACAATACCATGTGAGCTGACACATTGTCATGATGGGAGAACCATAAGTTATTGGCAAAAAGTTCCGGTTGTTTTCATGTAACTTTTTCACACAGCCTTTTCAGCACTACCAAATAGTCAACTTGGTTGACTTTCCATTGGTATAAATTCATCATGAACAATCCCTCTGATATTAAAAGGGGTTAGCATCATCGCTTTGACTCTTCATTTGGACTGACAGAACATTTTTGGTCATGGAGAATTGGCTGACTTCCTGCACTTGGACACATTGTTTTAGGGTTGCATCGGTACACGCATGTTTCAACAGCAGTGATAACACAATCCAAAACGTTGTCTTGCCTCTCCAAAAGGTCTTGGCAAACTTCAACTCTCCTTCGCTTGTGTTCATGGGTGAGCAAGCTCCTTCGGGACTATTTTTACACACTTTTTTATGGCAAGATGTTCAGTTAAGATTTTCCTAACTGTTTCTCTGTTAGTGTTGACTTGGTCTGTTAGGCTTCTCACAGCCAGCTGATGATTTTGACAAACAATTTGATGACATTTTGCAATGTATTTCATCAGTTCTGCTCCTTCCTGGCCACCTGACCTCTTTTCATCAGTGACACTGTCTCTGCCTTCAGAAAAATGTTTATTAATCCATTTGTACACTGCTGTTTTCTTCATATTATTATCCCCAACAACTTGGACTAACATGTCCCTGATTTCACTTTTACTGTTGCCAAATTTAACAAAAAATGTAATGTTTCTTCATTGCTCTAATTCAAGCTCCAGCATCCTCAAGATGGGCACCCAAAAACACACAACAGCAATAATGGATGCCACTCAGGAAAACATCCCACACATCACCACGAACATAGCTGTAAGACATTGATATACTAAGGTTCTGAAAACTTTCCGAGTTGCTTATAGAGTGCAGCCAATGTAAGCACACAGTGGCAAGTTAGTGAATTTAATTGTCAGACAATGTACATTAGGTTTCAAGGCCCAGGAATAATATTTTGTGACTCTACTCCACTTTCTGGGCACTGGACTCCACCCTGGGAGTCATCCTTTCTTTTTAATGAAAGGTTGTACATGTTTGCAGCTGAGTCATTTTTATCAGCCTGTTTCTTGCCTGTAAAATTATGGAGATTTAACAGCATTCTTTCATTTTTGTACTCTCTTAATTAATATTTTTCCTCTCTCATTTTACTATAACCAGCATGAAAAAACAGGTCACACCTACAGTTTTCTTGGAAATCTCATTTAAACATCCATGTTCATATCTTAGGAGTTCTGCTCCACATTCCTGCAGGACATAATTTACTTAAGCTTTCTGCTGTTGTGTACCAGGGCCCTCTTTCCTCTAGTTTCTAATTACATGTTCTTCTTTCTATGTAAGTCCTCACCAGTAGCACATTTAAATTTCTTTTTTTTTTTTATTATTGTTTTCAACAGAGAGAGCGAGAGAGAGAGATACAGAGACAGAGAGAGAACTGAACTGGGGAAACTCCCCAGTTCAGCATATGGGTCCGCACAGGCTGGGGCCAGGATTCGATCCTTGGTCCCCGGTGCTACAAAGTGAGCGCTTAACCCACTGAGCCATCCCAGCTTCCCCACATTTAAATTTCATATATCCACAGTCTGTTCATGACAATTTAGGTATTTTCTAAGATCATATGTTTTCTCTTCCATGTTTCTCACTTCCTTCTGAACTGTCACTAGGAGACTTTAACAGCTGTATTTCTACAAGTGTGACAAGCATGATAGGCTTTTTCTATTATGTTCCTCAGAATTCATTCAGCCTCTATCCATTACCAGTTCCAGACATTTCCACATTTTTTAAATGCTTGTTGTAGCAGCATCCCACTTCCAGATATCCTTATTGATAACTTATTGATATCTTATATATAACTTTAGGGAATGCATAATGACTGAAATTTTAGAATCTTCAATCCTTTGCAATTTATGAGACTATTAAATCGTGGTAACAGCAAAATTACCATTTTTGGATGCTTCATGTTGATCCCATGATGTTTCACTTGAGACATAGTGTGAAAGGATAAAATTTTTTCTTTGTCTTCAATCAAGTTTTTCCAGATCATCTAGTCTAAATCAGTCTTCTTTCCCCTCCCTTCATAATTAATACCATTTTGAAATCATCTTGTGCATTTACATTTTTCTTGTCTGTTGCATCTGTGGGGTTGGCTCCGTCACAGTGTGAATCTGTCTGACTTGTTTGTCACCTAATGGGGTGGTACACAGTACTCCTTTCATAAATGCTGATTAAATGAATGACTAGTTCAGTGCTTGAACATTAATTTTGACTAGTAGTCCTTCAAAGGGAAAAAGTTTCCCTTGTGTCTTGGATAATTTTAATGAATTTTGGCACAATGTGTTCCTGTTTATTTGTCTCTTTTATATCTTTCTGGTTAGAGTAAATATTCCTAACAGTTCTAAAAAAAATGAAATTAATTTGGTAGGGCCAAATTCTTATTGCATGATCAGAAAAATGGTAAATTAAATGGTAGAGTGAAAGGTGCTTTTTGTATTTGAATATTCTGGACAGACAGTGTTTCAACAGGATTGTTACATTGCATACTTCACATGTTATTTGACTGCTTTCTTAAAATGGGAACAGTTACACAATGAGGCATTAAATATTATATTCTCACAATCATATCTGTCAAAGGGAGTGATGTGATTGTGAGTAAGTTTGGCGTTTGGGAGCAGCGGAGTGCTCAGAAGCTTATCACAGTCTGTTTTTTATGCCTTGCTTGTCCTTATTGTGGTATTATCATTGATGACATTTACAAAGGCTGTTCTGTATTCTTAGTGTCAAGTTATGCCTTAGGTTTATGAAATCCTTAAGAGAATTTATAAACTACTTAAGGAAATAAAATATATACATAAAAATAATTCCTCCTAATGACAAATAGAGAAGAAATGATATTTTAATAGATACTAGGGGGATGAGCTTTAATATTGAGGTCTTAATTGTTGATCTTATAGAATGAAGTTGGAGATAGTGTGCCTCTTAGAGGTGGTTATGAATCTGTCCATTTCTTCATGTATTACTGAGCTTATTTTTCTTTTCTAAAGATGTGTTTTTATTGTTTTCTTTTTTGACAGTGAGAGACAGACATAGAGAAGAGGGAGGGCCCCAGAGCAGTCTCCAGAGTTGCACATCATCAGTTTTTCCCATGGTTTCCTTCCACAGGTGGGCACGGGGCTGCACAGGTTAGGAACTGTCAGGGGGCCTCCTGAATGGAAAGCACACTTGGTGAGAATTGAACTGGGGGCCTCCCACATGGGAAACACACCCCAGTTCAGCACATGGGTCCTCACGGCCTGGGCCTGGGATTCGATCCTCGGATGCTGTGGCTGCAAATGAGCATTCAACCCACTGAGCCATCCTGGCATCCACCTGAGCTTACTTCTGAATTTTGTTTGGCTCTAAGCTCTATACTGTATATTAAAGTTATAATTTAGAAGAGACTTTGCTATCTATGAATTTAGTTTTCTTGCATTCTCTATTGTATACGGAATTTTAACCCTCTGAGATTTATTTTGCTCTGTAAGGAGACTCTCCAATTAGGTAAGGGAAAAGCCATTGACCCAGAACTCTGGTAGTAAACTGTTTTCCTTGAGACCTTGGGTAAGTTACCCAGTTCTTTAAGTTTCAGTTTTCTGTAATATAAATGCCAGATAATAAATGTGCCTACCTTGTAAGGGAGGGGAACAAGGGAAGCTAAAGTACTTAGAAACAGGACCATGCATATAAGTTCTTAATAAAATAAGTTGTTATTCTAAATACTTTAGAGACTCTTTGGGGTGATCCCTCCCTCTCTGCCTCCTTGCAATTGATTCGTTTAAGTCATCGATACTAAATACTTTTGTTGGCTGTTCTTAGCAAAGACTGTGCACATAGCAAAGGCTTCAAAAAATATAAATCAACCTTAATTACTAGTTTCTGATCCCATCATAGCTTCCTCGTGGGACTTGGATTTCTTACAATCTCCCCACTGGGAATAGACCGGGTAAATACCTGCTCTGTTAGGAATTCCATAGTGAGTGAATTTTAAGTATTTGCAAAACTTTACAGGTGATTTAAAAGTAATTTTCTTTCCACTTTACTATTCATTTTTAGAATAAATAACAATTTTCTGCAAACTTTCCTTTTTTTCTTGAAAGTAAAACAAAGCTGTTATGTAAATTATGAAACATTATTTGAGTTGATTGAAATTAATGCACCATTTTTTAGGGGAATTTATGATTACTTTCCACAAATTTTAGAACCTTTTTGAGATTTCCTTTACTGATTACTTAAAGAGATTCTTAATAAAAGTCTAGAATTAGCATGAATTTACTTTTAAGAGAGAAGCAACATTTCTTGAAAAGTAGCTGTACCCTTGATATAGAAACAACAAAGCACTAAATCTGTGATAATATTTATGTGATAATATTTTTCAAAGGAGTCCCTTAAGACTTAGTCCTGAATAACTTGGAATTCCTTCCGTTTACAACTTGCCTTTCTAAGGAACAGACCAGAATTGTTTTCAATAAGTAAAGTTACTTATCTAATCTATATTATATTCTTTCTTGGTTGGGCACATGCCTTTTATTTGACAGCCTTCCTCAGTATTTAAAGAGGCAGGGAACCTGTAAGTAACCTACACTAAGAGCAATATAATATAATAGGAGTTAGAATAAAACTGCCTTCTTATTAGTAGTTCTGAAGGTAACTTACTTTCAAGAACTACCATTTATTTATATACAGTATAAAATTGATCCACTGAGTTCACACAAACTGAGCGCATCCATGTTATCAGCATACAGATGAGGAAATGAATGCAAGGGATGTGTCATGATTGTAAAAGTTCTGATGCTGGTCAGTAAAGTTGTCAGCACTGACGAGATGGTGCTCCCTTAATTCAAGGCCGGCACTCTGCACTTGCTCCCTCTCATTCAGCTTCTCTTGCCTCTTAAGACCTTTCCATCTACCCTGATTCTCTTTATCATCTTCTTTAAGGACTTCTGTGTCCTGGTCCATAACATTTTGAAGTTCTGCCCAACTTTAAAAGTAGTAAAATGCAAACAAAACTGTATATACGTTTCTTAAATAATTTTTAATCTTTCATTTTTTCAGCTAAACTTTTAAAAATATGAATTTGCATTTTTATTCTTCACTCTTTTAAATTGCTTTTTATTTAAAATTTTTGGACTTTTTCTGTAAGAATTACTGATAAGTAGACTTCATGTAACTCTCACCAGTACATTTTTTTTTTTTTAAAGGTGATAATATGTTGTGGCTATTCTCTGTCTTCTGGAGTTCTTTTTGTAATTAGTTTTGACTTCTCATTCTAACATTTTTTAAGCCTCTCTCTCTCTCTCTCAGTTTTCTATTTCTTTATTGATTTGTGCTACTTAATATCTTCTATCTCACTTTCTGTATTCAGTAATAACATAATCTGGCTTTAAATATATTTAGTTTTTAATTAATGGCAGTTTTTCTAGAAAATATTTCTAATTTTTCTTTTTAAAATTGTTTATTCTATGCTTATATTTTCTAGGTTTTACATAAATTCACTTTCATTATGCCCCCCTTATTTCATAGTCTCTTCATGAAAAATTTATTATCTGAAGTTCTTGGGGTTCAGCTACTTGTAGTGTCTTAACTGTATCTCATGGAAGGTAGATTGTGTTTCTTATAATTTTTTAAATTGAGCATACACTAATTGTATGTTGTGCGAATTGTTTCCATGCTATGTTGGCTGCAGTTTTTCTTTCAGTTTGGAGGGTTGAGGGTGGAGGACAGGATTATTTCTAATCTACCTTAACACAGTATTCCAAAAAGGCATCTCTCACCCACTTATTCAGCCCTTTTCTCCTTCATGTTTTCTTTTTCTTAGTTGGTGACACCACCCATCCTTGACTTATTTACCCTCATACACAATTCACTTTATTTTCTAAATATTTTATTAACTTTTCTTCCTCACTTTTTATCATCTAGCACCACTGAACTTATTGTTTCTCTTTGTTCCTGTGCAATTTCTGTCTCCCTCCACCCTATGCTCATAGAGGGGCAGTGTGTGTGTGTAGTGTCTCTCAGTACTGTTCTGGACATCCTCATTGGTTTCCACTGTGCTCCTGTTCCTGGCAGCCGGCTTGTTTCTTGTCTGCTGGCATCCACTGCTTAAAGTGTGAATATAACTTCTTGGTCTATTGTGACTCATTTTGGTCACAGCCAGGACCATCTCTCTTATTGTCTTGACCCTATTTTGTCTCTTTTGGATGCTATGGACTTTCTAATCTCTGTTTTCTCAGGACAGCCCGTTGCTGCAGAGCCAGTACTTGTAGCCAAGCTCTTAGCTGTCTGGAGTGCTCTCCCTTTTCCAGTCACCTCAAGCATGTGGAAAATTATATGTTTCATCCATTCTGTGGTGAAGCCAACGTGCTGGGGAGAGATGAGCTCAGGTGTTCCCACTGCTTATCCACACTTCTCCAACGGGCAGCTTTTTACTCCCAAGATCCCAAACACTGTAGAACCCACTGCCTTTAGCAATCTCTTTATCTTCTCTGACATACCATTCACCTCTGAAATACTATCACAAAATGGAGATTAGGATAGTGGTGTCTCCCTGCTTGTCTTATCTGCACCTGCTTTCTGCAGTTTTTAGTAGACCACAGATTACCCTGGCTGACAGGTGTATGGTCTCTACTTATGATTTCTGGAAAGTCAGATACTTATACTCATCCATTTCTATTTGGATGGCACAAATGCACCCTTTCTGCCTCTTTTCCCATTATCCATGTAAATGCAAAGGATTAAAAAATAATAATAATTTTCAAAATATTCCTTATATTACATTTTCCGTTGTCTTCACGTGTCTGCTCTAAAGTTAGGTTGTTTTTACAATTGTTCTTATTGTATGTTCTTGCTGTTCTATGTGTCCTTACCTTATTTTCCTAAAGCAGCTCTTCTTAAATTTTCATATGCATAGTAGTAAGTTGGAATATTTTTAAGAATTGTTTTTACTGTTTTTGACAGAGAGAGAGACAGAGAGAAGGGGGATGGTCCAGAGCAGTCTCTATAGTTACTGTCATTAATTTTCTGCATGGCTTCATTCCATAGGTGGGCACAGGTCTATGCAGAACAGGAACCTGGCCAGAGGCCTCCTGAATGGGAGGTATACACCTGTGAGCCGTCTTCCTACATGGGAAGCTCACCACAGGCTGGGGCTGGGATTTGATCCTTGGGCCCTGGGGCTACAAGATGAACACTCAACTTGCTGAGCCATCCTGGCATCCCCTGGAATCTTTTTAAATGGAGTTTCTCATTCTGTAGGCGTTAGGTTCTTCATTTCCCAGCCTCTCAGGGGATGTCTTCCTGCTGATCTACAGTCCAGTTCATACTTTGAGAAGCAAAGTCTTGGAGCAGGTGATCTTCCTGGATCTTTTCCATTTATCCATTTCATAAGTATTTTTCTTTTTTAAAGATTTATTTTTATTGTTTTTGACAGAGAGAGACAGCCAGACAGGGAGGGCCCACCCAGAGGGCCCACCCAGAGCCCATAGTTGTACATCATTAGTTTTCTACATAGTTTCATTTCACAGGTGGGTGTGGGCTACATAATGCAGGAACCAGCCGTGGGCCTCCCACATGGGAAACACACCCGGGGTAGGAGCTAAACTGGGAGCCTCCCACATAGGAAGCTTGCCCCAATGAGAAGTGAACTGGGGCACACCCCAGTTCAGCATATGGGTCCGCACAGACTGGGGCCGGGATTTGATGGACCCCAGGGCTGCAAGACAAGCACTCAACCTGCTGAGCCATCCCGGCATCCTCTCATAAGCATTTTTTAAGACTTATCATCTTTGCCACATTCATGAAGCCTCCCATAACCTTACCAATAAAGTATTTAAAACAGTGCCTTGCATGAAGTACTCATTATATTTTACACATTTGCATGTATGTACACATACAGACCTTTCGTACTTATTATTACCGTGTTTTCCGGCATATAAGACGACCAGGCGTATAAGACGACCCCATAATTTTACAGTTAAAACATAGGTTTAGGCCTATATTCGCTGTATAAGACTACCCCCCACTTCCGAGGCTGTAGTCTTATACAGCGAATATAGGCCTAAACCTATGTTTTAACTGTAAAATTAGGGGGTTGTCTTATACGCCCGGTCGTCTTATACGCCAGAAAATATGGTATATAATTAAATAACTTCTAATGTTAATCTGGAGTCTTGTTTTATAGTGCATTTGGGGGAAAACTATTTAATTATCTTGCATGGAAACATGTGCTTCCTGGAAAGTGATAAAAAATATAATTATTGATAATATGTGTATTTAGCAATAGTTTTTAGAGTGCATTTCTTCTTTTGATGATACGATTACCAGTATTCAGGTCAGGTTAAGTGTGACCTTATAATAATGTTTGTATGAATGTTTTCATCTGGTAAGGTTCATGATGAAATTTCTTTGTCAGAAATAAATAAAAATATTATTGCAAACTCTGAGAAAGTTTATAATCATTGGACTTGAAGGCATTGA
Organism: Craseonycteris thonglongyai; assembly: GCA_004027555.1. Lineage (NCBI taxonomy): Eukaryota > Metazoa > Chordata > Mammalia > Chiroptera > Craseonycteridae > Craseonycteris > Craseonycteris thonglongyai. The sequence continues at coordinate 23,460 of PVKE010023173.1, forward strand.
TCATACTATTTTTATATAACCTGAGTTTCCTAATGTATGTGCAGATACAATAGAATTTCTATTGCCTTTAAAGGGAATTCAGATCTTAGAAAATTGTCCTACATATTAATATTTACCAACAAGTACCTACAAAATTTTTTATATTTTGTATTCTGTACAAACTCTACACTGAAGTTGTAACAGTGGATGTTATTAAAGTATGACACAATCTTGGATATAATTCTATAATCTATTAGCAGAAGAAATATATTCAGATTACTGTAAGAACAGAAATGATCTGATTGAGTGCTTCAATTTAAAGCACACCCATATTAAGTTTAGAAACTTACAGTAAACTAAACCTTGAAATTTCAGTAAATGTAAATGATATGTACATTATTAGTAAAAACCATTTGACAATATGAAATATTTTGTGATTAAATATAGCATAAGTGTTCTGTAGCTTCTGCTTTCATCATAGTATCATTAGCTGCTTGGCCGTACTTTGAGTTACGACATCTGGTTCTTATGAGTTATGTAAATTCGTTCAGCAAATATTTGTAGAATTTTGACCCCATGGCCTGCATTGTCTAGGTATTTGGGAATGGAATGATCTTTGGAAAGCTGATATTAATTAAAGTAGAAAAAAAATCTTTAAGTACATAACCATTAGATAAAAACAATATGGTTGTTTTGGTTTGTTTAGCTATAAGTTAAAGTACAAAAAAATGGATTCTGGGTTTTTTCTTTCTTAGTATGCCTTTGTAGTTGATTGCCTTAACTTTGTTTTAGATGATGGCATTTTATGTTAGGTTGAATTTTATTGCTTTTTGTCAAGAGCTGTTCAAAGACTTTTAGAGCAAAGAAATAATGAGCTGTATAGTAATTTATGCTGTGCCCATGGTGATGCTTAGTATTTCAGAACTAATACCCTGAAAAGTTAACAGCCAAGAAATGTGGTCCATTGCAGTTTTAGCAGTCATGTCTGAAATAACTTAAGCTCTAATAGAAAAATAACTAGTATAAAAACAGTGATTCTGAAAAATGTGAAACTCTTAACAGACTCTTAATAGTGGATACCTTTGGAGAATCAGTCAGCAAGACTTATGCTTTATAATTCATAGACTTGTGTAGATTTTGAATTATATTTTGGTGTGTGGATGTTTTTTGTTCGTCAGTGAGCAAATGCTTTTTTTTTTAAACAAAACATTAAAACAAGCAGAATTCAGAATGAATATGCCACATAAGCACATTCATTTTTTCTGAATGAAGGTAGAAAAATTCCATGAGGAATTTTTACAGTGCATCCATATACATGGGGGAATAACTTGAGAGCTTAAATGTAAAGATTTATTTTATTGATTTTTGACAGGGAGAAACAAAGACAGAGAGAGACAGAGAGAAGGGGGAGTTCCCAGAGCAGTCTCCATAGTTGACATTAGTTTTCCATATA
>PVKE010023174.1:0-24891 GCA_004027555.1 Craseonycteris thonglongyai
AGACAGAGAGAGAACTGAACTGGGGGCACTCCCCAGTTCAGCACATGGGTCTGCACAGGCCAGGGTCGGAATTCGATCCTGGGTCCCCGGTGCTGCAAAGTGAGCGCTTAACCCACTGAGCGATCCCGGCTTCCCCATATAAAGTAATTTTAAAAAGAGAATTGTTCAGTAAACATTTTGATTATATATTTTTGTATCTTTATGACCTCTAATTACTTTAACCAACTTCCTTATAAGGGAAAATATAAAAATCAGAGCGCTTTTATGTTGGGAAATATTGGAAGCAAAAATTCTAAAATGTGTGTGTTGAACATATGGTAATGACATGGACATTTCTGAGCAGTGCTTGAAATAAAAACTGGAATTGGGTTGTATGCTTGTACTCTGGGATTTAAGTCTCTGTTTAGACTAGACCCCTTTCTGACCACAAGCCCCTAGAGGAGAGACCATGTCTTGATTTTCTTTTTACTCATGTGGCTTTCACATAGCCTTGCACAGGATAGAAGCTACTGCTGTTTGTAGAATAAATGAATGATGTTAAAGTCCATGTTAAGTATGTTTTGCCCTCTCTTTCTGGGTCACTATACCTCATGTAGTCCTAACTATATAGGTAGACCTCAGCGATATTGCAGGTTTGGTTCCCAACCAGCACAATAAAACAAACATCACAATAAAGTGAGTCACATGAAAATTTTGATTTCCCAGTGCCTAGAAAAGTTATTTTTACACGATCCTCAAGTCTGTTAAGTGTGCAGTGGCTTTATGTTTCAAAACAAGATACGTATCGTAAAAAATGCTAACCTGGGGAAGCCGGGATGGCTCAGTGGATTAAGTGCTCACTTTGCAGCGCCAGGGACCAAGGATCGAATCCCGGCCCCGGCCCGTGCAGACTTGTGTGCTGAACTGGGGAGTTCCCCCAGTTCAGTTCTCTCTCTGTCTCTGTATCTCTCTCTCTCTCTCTCTCTGTCAAAAACAATAAAAAATAAAAATTGTAATAAAAATGCTAACCATTATCTGAGCCTTCAGTGAGTTATAAACTTTTTGCTTGTGGAAGATCTTACCTTCAGTTTGTAAAATACCAAAACAAAACAGCAATATCTCTGAAGCACAATAAAGCAAAGTACAATAAAAAGAGGTATGCCTTTATTAAAATTTGTTATAGTACTTTTGATCAAGCCTGAAGGGTATTAAATATCTTTAAAAAAATTAGAATGTGGCTAGCAGAACATTTTAAAGGGAGCAGAAAATGTGTTGCTCTAATGGTATTATTAAAGACCACCGGCATTTTCATTTTGAATGATAACGTGGGAACAGTTGGGTAATTAGAAACTTTTGACTTATTTGTGAAGTCAACCATACTTATTCTTAGATTTCATTGAAGAATGCTGCTGTAGTCATATCAGCTCCATCTTTCTCTTTTTTCTCTGGTTAAAACCAAGTTATCTTGGTTTCTCATGATATCAGGAACGTGCTCCCCACTGTGTCCATCAAAATACACAGATTACTGGATGATTGGAAAGAAATGTGGTCAGTGTCTAGAAATGACATTATTGTATACATACATGAGAAACGTGGGTGGTACATTTATTCTTCTTCAACTAACTGGCTAAGAGAAAGAGCTGGAAAACAAAACCTTGTAAGTTACAGAGGAACCTGAAAAAATAAAGTTTCCTGGAATTTGTTTGCATATATTCAAGGAGTAATTTCATGGGGGCATTGAGTTCACACCATCTTATCAAAATATGCATGCATTACCTCGAACTGGTATAAATTTCACAAATACTCACTCTGAAAATCAGCAAGAACCACTGTGCTGTCCAGCTGAGATGGGCTACAGACTAGCTTGCCTTGACATTGATGATTTTATTCTTATGTGAGGGGAACTAGTGATGTGTATGAATGTGTCTTCATAAAACTTTTAGTAGCTAATATTGGAGGGGTTACTACTTGCTGAGTACTCCACATATTTGATCTTATTCCATTCACACCTGACCCTGTGAACATAGGAGCTGGTATCATCCATTTTTACATATGCCTCAATTTTGGGGGGTAACTTGTCTACCGTCCTACACCTAGTATGGGGCAGCACTAGGATCGAAAACCCAGGTAGTTCATTGTCAAAGAAGAATCTTCTTACTATTTTGTAATGCCCTCCTGTTCTAGAAATATTAAAAGGCCAATGAACAGAAATATACAAGAGCATGTGGTGAATTGGTAACCAGTAATATAGGTGTAATATTTGAAAATATTTAATTTATAATAATTTGTTCCTTCTGCCTAAAAGATGTATTGGCCACCATGTGTAATGTTGTATGGGAAACAGGAAGACAGGAGTAGGGTATAATAGAGGCACTCTAGAATATCAGTAAGGAGCTCTAATTGAAAGTGGAGAATAGGTGCTTTTTAACGGTTATAACAAAAGAGTAATCATACTTAAGGAAAATCTAGGAAGGTGTCATAGAGGAAGTGGCATTTGTATTGGGCTGTGGAAGAACAGAAGGCTATCAGAAATACAGACTAGGGTGGGAGTGGGGTGAGTGAGATTGGGTTCAAGGGGGTGGGACAAGTATGAACACATATAGGGAATGGAAGAGATAAGACTGGTGTTTTCAAAAATGAGAAGTATAGTTTGAACTGTAATGTGTTATAGGGAGAGATTTGTGTTATAGGTCTTAGGAAGCCTTAGGACCTCGCTATGTTCGGTAGGCAGTGGGGTGTCACGAAAAGCCTTAGAGTTAAGTTGTTTTAGGCATAACCGCTTTCTGCTGTGCCAACCTAATGGTCAAATGCAGCACAAGTGATCACAGAAGCCTGGATAGTCGTTTGCGTTCTGGGGGTACGGTCTTCCCAAGGCTTGTAATGTCCATATTGCCTTTCCCTTGTGTGGTCAGCTTTCCTTAAATCTAGGGACTCACCTTTCCCAGAGCATAGGAGGGGTGTGCAGGCTAGTCTTAATAAATTCCATGTGTCTCATGTTTCTGAAATCATTTTCCATTCTGTAAAATGTGAGAAGTTACTGATGTGTGCAATGATGATTCTTCCTTATAAAGAAGAATGCTTTGGAAAGCATTTACTTTGAATTTGATCAGATGTGGACGTTAATCGTAGCAAGCACAGGAAACGCCTTTCTGCTGCAGTGTTAAATAAATAGAAAGAGAAGGAACAGAGTATAGGACTGTGTTCATGAAAGGTTATCGTTCTGTTATAGAAAGTGGTAAGTTTATAAAGGTCAGAATACATTTATTTGCAACAGTGTTTAAAAAATTGAGGTTATAAAACAAACCCTTAAAGAAAAGAAACAGCAACAGTGCCTTATTGAAGGCCCTTGTGCTAAGTTTTTCTATGCCTGATTTTACTGAATCCTGACAGTAGCTGTGAACTGGCGAGGTGGTTGTTATCTCCATTTTGCAGATGAGGAAACCGAAGTTTAGGGAGTTTGAGCAACTTGACCAGTGTGATGTTGCTGCTACCATGTGGCAGAGTGGGGGTCTGCACCCAGGCCAGCCTCACTCTAGCAGCTGCTGCTGTCAGGGCTCAGTATGTTGGAAAATCTTTAGGAAGACATACAAACCAAAAAGGAGTCCCAGGTCCTTTGAGTTATTCTTGATATAAAAAAGTAATTTTTAATTATACTTTGCTCCTTTCAGTTGTTGGTTCTTTTTACATGAGTGCAAGGAAGCATCTGGCTGGGTTCCCTTTAGCCAACAGAGATGGGCTGCCATTCGGTCTTTGGTGCGACTGCAGCTCGTGCCACTCAGTGGTACTTCATGCTTAGGTGGGATGTGCTGGGGTTGTTGGGTGGGTACACTGCCTTGCAGTCAGTTATATCTGAACATTTTGAGTGCCTTGAACAATACGTGCTGTTCAGTAAGTTTATAGCAACTTACTTGACCTTACTGTGCATTATTATGCCGTCTTAAGCTTTGAAAATGCCCTTCTCTGTTTGACATGTATTAAAGTTGTTTATTTTTTATTTACTTGGTATTTCTTATTTAGATTTTGTCTATCTCAGAGGGCTTTTATATTGAATTAGATGCTCTGACTGTTGGCATCAATTAATAGCAACGAATAGTGGTGTTTGGTGCCAAGCTGCTTATTAAGGCAGTTCAAGTGGTCTGGCCCACCATTTGTGGCCAACCTCTTACCAAAGTGCAGTCTTCACTTTATGCCTTCAGTAAAGCAGATGGGTTTTGACAGGCATATTGACATTGCTCTTATAATGGTTTGAAGATAAGCAGGGAAAGAAATGTTACTTAAGCTCTAATGTGAAATTAGTTTTTATAGAAGTTCTTTGCTCAATGCCTTGATGACATTGACAGCGTTGTTAATACTTTGAGTATTCCAATGTCATCAATCATTTGATATCAATTTAATCATTTTACTGGTTCATGTTGATTTTCTAGCATGATCATTTAAATATCCCAAAAGATTGGCTTGATTATTCTTCACCAAGTAGATTCATTTTAACGTCAAGAAAATTTCATCATTTATAACATTAAATAGGCCTTTTCAGGGATTTTTCTTTAAATCAAATCATTGTAACTTACTGTTCTGACACTTATATATCTATTATGATATGTTTTTTTCTTCATAGTATAAAAAAATCTTGGCAAATTGGGCCTTCAGAAAAAAATTACGTTTTTCTGATTCAAACAGTGCTGTTAAAAGTTTAACACACAAGATTTCGTTTATAATTTTCCTAGAAAAAGGTTTCCAGAGTAGATTTCTTTTCAGTCTGTTGTATCTGTACCAAATAATTGTTTAAATCAGACTTGTCATTTTCCTGGCATGTTTTGAAATAGAAATGTATAAAAATGTGTAAATGTTTCATTACCTATAGAGGTACAAATGCAACATATAAAAATTATCTAAAAACTTGTAACAGCGTGTCTGTTTTCGTAGTTACTAGTTCATGCTGATCATCTTATTGTTGCATCTCTGTTTATGCACGTTTCTATGCAGAGTCTGTTTCTGGGACTTTTCTGTGCAGACTTTATGTTTGCAGATGATCCATGGAAGCACAAACGAGGAATGGTAGCATCAGTATTTCACTCCTAAAGCTGAACGATGGCAGGCATAATTACTGACACTAACATCTGGAGTGGTTTATTAAAGGGAAACCTGCCAAGATTGTTAGCATATATCGAACAGCATTATCCGTATGTGCCATTTTATCACTATTGAATGTCAGGGTGTGTTAGTGTAAAGGGAAATAAATACAGTCCAGCAAAGGATCACTACTGACACATTATCTTTCCAGAGCTGATTTGTGTGTAGCTCAATGGAGCAGTTTGCTGGAGATGTTCAAGACCAGGTATTCACCCATCTGGAAAGTTTCTAGATAGACGTACCTGTTTACTTGATCTTGCCAGAATTAAAATGTATCCTTCATTAACATCCTGATGAATTCTTTTATTTTTTTAATGTTCTCCAAATCCTACAAAAAATCAAAAGACTATTATTAACAAATAAAAAGATTCACAGATGCTGCAGGCCTCCTCTTGTACGTTCAATCTTATTGAAAGCTTGGTACACACACTTGAGGAGTTTATTGGGGAACTTGTCCAGTAGTGTGATAGAAGAGCATTATGGTCCGATTACCAAATATCCTAGAATAGAACTGAATTACTGTTCACCCTTTTCCTTAACTGACAGCTCTATAGTTAAATAGAGGGTATTAGGTCAGCAGATGGAGTCTTAGCAAACTAAAAAAGTTTCAGTTCTTTGAACAGTATAGTTCTAGTAATGTTGCAATTGAGTTTATTTAAATAATAATCTGGACAGGCTACCCCAACCTGGCATGGTAGAGTAACCAGACATACCATTTCAAACAAGATGGAAAACAACAAGTATTGGCTTGTTTCAAATGGTACGTGTGGTCAGCCTACTGACACCTTGAATTTAGCCCAGTGAGAGTAGGCTGATCACACGTACCATTTGAAATGAGACAGTACTGTTGTTTTCTGTCCCATTTCAGTGGTACATCTGGTCAGCCTAACCATTGCCATCCTGAGGCAGGAGTAGAGGGTGGGTAGCAGGCCCATTTGCATTCTATACATGGGAATGGAAGGAGAAGATACAGGTCCTCACAATTGTGCTTGGATAGTTTTGTATAGAATGGGAAAAAAAAAAGAGGTCACCAAAAATGCATCTGGTTTGTCCTCTGTGCCCATCACTGGCAAGTGGTGCCAACTGATACTGAGTAAGAACATGGCCATCTGGTGGTTTGGTTGTCATCTCAGTGACTGACTGTGTTGATAAATAATACCCGCACATGGTTCATGAAGCTGTACAGTGGAGGGACCTGCAAGAACCGGGGGAACACCGTGGAAGAGATGAATGGCTTAATGTGCTTGTTGGATAAATTTGTCTACCACAAAAGTCTTGTCACTTCCTCTTGAAATGATGGCAGCGAACTGACAGTGAACTGTCTCCCAAACTCTCCAGGCTGTCTACTGTGCCCTCAGCCCAGGAGAATATTCCCTTCACAGAGCTGATAAGTCCCTCTTCTTCCTTGAGCCCTGCCTTTACTCTCACTTGCTCACTGCCTCTCCTTCGGCACCACACAACTGCAACATCGGTAGCCCCTTTGTACCTGGGCCTTTGAAGTTGGTTCTCACTGGTCTTTTGCTGTAGGCTGTCTGCCATATTGCTCTCATTTGTGCAGAGCACATGTCACCCCTTGCGTAAAACCCACTCTTTCTGGAATAACCCCTGTGACCTTTTGCCATTCCTTTCACATCCTCACACCAGGCCTTTGATGTTCACCCTTCTGTGACTTGCCCTCCCTTTCCTTCCACCCTAAGAACTCTTTTCCCCCTTTGTCTGGTGACTTCCTTGTTAGCCTTTTAAATGAAGGCCAAGGCTTCACTTTTGAGCTTTTAGGTGACAGGTCCTCTTTCTTCAGAGTCTAGTCTCTTCTATACACCAGCAATGCACATATCACATAGCATTTCAACTTCCTGTTTCCTACAGTATTCTGTGAGCTTCTCCGGGGTAGGGATTTGCCTTATCCAGCCTCCCACATTGTAGTACAGCCAGTGTTTGTAGAGTAAAGGCATGGCTAAGGTGCTAATTGAACTTGCCCTTGAAAGAGGAGTAAGATTTGTCAGTGATTAATATGCATTCGCCATAAAACTTACTAAGATCCCTCACTTTTAAAAATGTGTTTTAGCTGAAAACACTTCCTGCAAGTAGATTGAAAAGCAGGCCGCAGACGAACCCTGCAAGGAGAGATGGGATATTTGCCACTATTGTGTTCCTGCAAAATTACAAGCCTCTGTCTTAAATGTGTGCAGTTTAAAAAAAAAATTAGTTATGTAACAGTGTTGACTTTAAAGCTTTTTACCTATTCTTGGATATTTGGCTTATTTGATTTCCAGACATTCTTATTTCTGAAGTTTTATTTTATTGTTTTAGAATGTATCAATCACAAGTACCTTAGTGACTCCCATGCACATGTATGCATTCATACATACATACTTACATACATGTGTGTGTATATGTAAGGATTCATAGTACAGTCATCCATAAACATTTTCATATTTCTGAATGAAGTGCACTGTTAGTGAATATGCACAATTAAAGAGACACTAAATCAGGACTTATATCCTGTGCTAACAGGGGCATAAGAAATTGTGGGCATTTTGCAGTACCCAACAATGGGCCTCTTTTTGACCTTCCTTTCTTGCTTCCTACTCCTTCACTTCCCTTCTCTCCTCCTCCTCGGTTCTCTCCTGTGCTCCCTGCTAGTGGTCCCTCCCTGTGTGTTTATTGCTTCCTAATAAGATGATAGTTGAGAAGACTCTGGGTCAGCAGTCAGATCTGACCTGAAGCAATGGGACCACACAGCTGGCCTGCAGGAGGACTTATAGACTACTCACAGACACATAGATCAGTACTGGTGGGATGCAGGGGTATCTCCACAGAAACCAGAGCACCGACTCATGCTGTGTCTACCACTGAGTTTTCATTCTTGGGATAAGTTGGTGGAAGGGTATTTATTTGCATTTTTTGGATTAACGGTGAATTTGAATGTCACCTAAACTTTTATTCTTTTGTATTCCTTCTTTTTAATGTCTCTTGCCCATTTTCTGTGTGGCAGCTTTGATTTTAGTAACAGAAAGAACATTAGGATTCTCTACAAAAGAACTACTTACTTGGTGTACCTCTTGTAGCCATAAATATCTAGTTACATGACGTGGCTGGGATAAGATGTTGCCTGTGATGGTTGAGAATAAGATGGGGAGTTTTGAATGTGCTGAAAATCCTGCTTTGTTGATGTTCAGAAGTCAACCATAGAGCTTGAAGTGGAAAATATGTTCCTATTCTGTCTTCCCTGCTTCTACCTCTACCTAGAAATATATTCTGTAGTCCTCTATAAGGTGTGTTCTATATTCTCTGTGCTAACTATGATTTAGACAGAAAAACAGAAAAAGTGGAGTGCATACTTGATAGGAAAACCTAAAACTACTTCTGGCTTTACCAATAACTGGACAAGTGGCCTGGAAAATCACTTAACCTCCTTGAGTTCAATATTTTCTCTATTATATGAGATGGTTGAATTTATTAGTTGGTGATCCTCAAAGTCCTTGCTACTATAGTATTCTATTTGTGTGTTGAGACATAATGATCCCAAAAGTTAGTACCCTATCTATTGACTTTTTGCAGTACTCTATCAAGACTTACTTGAGCACTAGAATACTGGAGAATATGCTACTTAAAAATGTTTTTTATTACTTATACTCAACTGCTTTGTTCAGCTCCTGAGTTGGCTTTTATAGAGCATACAGTAACATTTTTTAAATAAAGTAAATATCTTAACTATAGAAATATAAATTAAATAGGAGATCAACAATTTATATTTTTGGTAGTGTATCCAGCTTCAACAATATCATATGGAGAGCCTTAATTGTAACCAAATAATGTATTCCAGTCTGTATTGAACTATACAGTAACTCACTGGACGATTCATAAAGAGTATAATTGACATCTAGTAAAACCTTTGCAAAAATGAATCAGCTTTTAAGTTCATATTAAATTAACGTTTTCTAAAAGACTGAAAACTGTAATCAAGTTTTTTTCTGTGTAATTTGCTATAGATTACTACTTTAAGAGAATAACATCCTTTGTTAAAAGGGCTTTTCTATTATTGGCTTACAATGTCCTCTCCTCCCACTGAATTAAAGCTTTTAACCTGCTGTTAGATGCCCTGAGCTTTTCACCTGAACATTCTCATAATGAGAACATAATGAATGTTGAAACTGGTATAGATTATTTAACATAGGCTTAGATTAGCTTTCTATTGATGCTTTTGACCTCCAGAGAGAGAATAGAAACAAATTCCTTAGTACAGAGATGGAATTTTTATCAAATGCATGAAAACTTCAATTGTACAGGTGAAGTCTGTAGCCTTTCACTGCAAGTACTGCTTTCTTGGCTGTACTTATTAAATGAGCAAGTATGAATACTCTGACAGTTAAAATTTGCATTTTTATGCCCACTAGTAAACAATATAACAATATGTTATATAGAAGAATTAGGAAATTAGGAACTTAAAATTGCCCCTTTATGCATTTATCAAAAATAATACTAAATTTTATGTGTTAACATTCTGTAGAGAGAGTTTTAAAAAATGCAGCCAAGATTCCTGCCTTCACAGAGTATATGATATTATAGTCAAGATGTTTATTGTGATTTTTTTATGGATACTGAAAGGGCCTATAACAAAATTCAGCACCCATTCCTGACTTTAAAAAGCACTCGATAAAATAGAAATTGGTGAACAGTTTTTTAACATTAATTAAAATATTTAGACTGTAGAAATAAGGTCAGCATCTTACTTAATGTTGAAATATGAGAAGCATTTCTATTAACCCCCAAAGAAAACAAGGGTGACACCATCTTCACCTTTGTTTAACATCATATGGGAGGTATTAACCAGTGAAATCAGGCAAGGAAAGATCTTACAGGCGTGAGAATTGTATAAGAGGAAGTGAACTTATCTCTTTGCTGGTGATACCTGGAAAATTCAAAAGAATCAAAGCGAAAATGAACACAATAAAAGTAAAATACCAGGCTATAATATTAAGTTACAAAAATCAGACATTAGCAATCAGAAAATAAAATGGATGAGAAAATCCTATTTATGACAGCTAGAACAATAACAATAACAACAAAAAAATAAAATACTTGGAAGTAAAATTAGATGTATCTGTACCAAATCTGTGTAAGAAAACTTCTAATCCTTTCCTAGAAAGTCCAAAAGCAGACTTGAACAAATGGGTAATCATAACCTGTTTTTGGATAGGATGACTCAATATCATAAAGATGTCATTTATCTTCAAGTTAATAAATTTAATGCAGCCAGTAAAAGTGAGACATTTTTACTGTGAGCTTGGCAATTTGATTCTAATGTTCATAGAGAAAATAAGCATTCCAGAATATCTAGAAAATCTGAAATGAGAAGCACATAGTTGATTTCCTTTTTCTGATAACTCACACTTCAGAGCCTCAGTGATAACGTAGTATAGTGCTAACTAACACATTAGTTGGCCTTGGGGAAGAAAAATTCAGAAATAGACCCAAGACCATATGGCAATTAATTATAATGAAAGTGGATTTTTAAATCAGTGGGAAAAGATAGATTTAAAAATATATATTCTTATTTAGTTTTATTTTTAATAGTGATAAAATACACAAAACAAATTTTATCATTTGAACCATCTTTTAGGTATACAGTTCAGTAATGTTAAATATTTTTATGTTGTTTAACAACTAATCTCCAGAACTTCTTTCATCTTGTAAAACCCAAACTCTACCATTTAAGTAACAACTCCTCATCTCCCACCTCCACCCACCTAGCCCTGGCAGCTATGATTCTGCTTCCTGTCTCTATAAATTTGAATGCTCTAGGTACTTCATGTAAGTGAAATCATACAGTATTTGCCTGTTTATATCAGGCCTACTTACTTAGCATAATGCGCAGAAGTTTCATCCATGTTGTAGCATGCATCAGAAATTTCTTCCTTTTCAAGGCTGAATAATATTCTGTTGTATGTACATACCACATTTTATCTATCTATTCAATCATCACTTGGGTTGCTTTTACCCATTGGCTGCTATAAATAATGCTGCAATGGACATGGTTGAAAAACTAGCTCTGAGACCTTAATTTTAACTTGTGGGAGTATTTCTCAAGAAATGAAATTGCTGAATCATATGGTAATTCCATTTTTATTTTTTTGAGGACTCATCATACTGTTTCCACAGTGGCCACACCATTTAACATTCTACCAACAATGGTTTTGATTTCTCTACCATGTCACCAATACTTGTTACTTTCTTTTATGTTTAAGCTTAGACTTCCTAATGAGCACAAAGTAGTAACTCATTATGGTTTTGATTTTTCTAGTGATTAGAGATGTTGAGCATCTTTTCAGGTGCTGATCGGCCATTTGTATATTTTCTTCAAAGAAATGTCTATTCAAGTTGCTTGTTTTTTGTTGTTGTTGAGTTTTAGGAGCTTATTATATATTCTGTATATTAACCTCGTATCAGATTGATGATTTGAAAATATTTTCTTCCATTTTTTTGATGGAATTTTTACTGTATTAATTGTGTCTTAATCCACAGAAGTTTTATTTATTTATTTTCTTAAAAGCTGTATTATTATTGTGTTTGACAGAGACAGAGAGAGACAGAGAGAAGAGGGAGGGCCCAGAGCAGTCTCCATACTTGTACATCGTCAGTTTCTGACATGGTTTTGTTCCACACAGGTGGGCTAGGGCCGCACAGCAGGGAAACCGAGCCAGGGGCCTCCTGCATGGGAGTCACGCCCCCTCGAGCCAGCAGCTGAACTGGGGGGCAAGAACCGAACTGGGGGGGGGGGGTTCTTGCACGGAAAGCACACCCCAGTTCAGCATATGGGTCATGGGCTGGGATTCGGTCCTTGGTTCCCAGAGCTACAAAACGAGTGCTTAACCCGTTGAGCCATACTGGCTTCCTCCAATAGAAGTTTTAAATTTTGAAATAGTCCAGTTCATCTATTTTTTCTTTTGTTGTCTGTGCCTTTGGTGACATCCTAGAAATCATTGCCAGATCCAATATTATGAAGCTTTTCCCCTATCTTTTTTTAATGAGTTTTATAGTTTACCTCTTATGTTTAGGTCTTTCATCTATTTTGAGTTAATTTATTTGTATGGTTTAAGGTAAAGATGCAACTTCATTCACTTTTGCATTTTCATGTACATTTTTCCTAATGCTATTTGTTGAATAGACCGTCATTTTCTCATTGAATGGTCTCGGCACCATTGTTGGAAATTATTTTGCCATATACCGGGGATGCCAAAAAATGTATACACATTTAAAGAGATGTTACCTATGTATTATTTTTCAAAGTTGAATTGAATTACAGTAGCAATGTATAATATGATGCTTGCTTAAAAGATGATGTTAATCAAATGAATACTATTGTTAACATGGGACAGTCAAAAAAATGGCAGAAGTATAATTGTCATTCCAGGAGAACAGACCATTTTAAAGTGGTATTTGAAATTTGAGAACATTGTTTAAGTACAACAACAATGGAGACACGAGTATACAACAGAACCTCAAACATGCCCAAAGATTGCACGCAGTCATAAGTTTGAGACACATGGTAAATTTAAATGGTATGTGCAGCAATACAATGGACGTTTGTTCAACATTGTCAAGTAGTAGTTCACCATAATCAGAAATGTCTGGACACTGATGGTAGTCACTTTGAGCACCTCTTGTAATTGCAGAATTGCAAGTCAAGTATGACTTGTATTTATCTTTTGTTATTGATATATTTTGAGTATTACAATTTTAATATAGTTCTTTTCTTCCTTAAAGTGTGTATGCATTTATTTTTTGGCACCCTCTGTATGTGAAAGTTTATTTTGGGGCTGTCTATTCTATTCCATTGCACTCACTGTTTGTCTTTATGCCAGTCCCACACTGTTTTAACTTTACTTTATTTTTTCAGTATTTTTAGGTATATAGAAAAAATTTAACCAATAATTACAGAATTTTTACATACCTTTTCCCCTCCAAGTTTCCCCTATTTTCAATATTTTGCATTAGTGTGGTACATTTATTGCAGTTGATGAGCCAGTATTGACAGATTACTATTAATTTAAATCCATAGTTTCTAATGGTTTTGACCAATGTTTAATGTTATGTGTTCACTATTATAGTATCATACAGAGTAATAGTTTCTTTGCCTTAAAATCCCCCATTTATCTCTTTCTTCCCCCCCTCGCTCCGAACTCCTGGCAACCACTGATGCTTTTGTTATTGTTGTGTCTATAGTTTTGCCTTTTTCAGAATGCCTTATAGTTGGAATCACACAGTAGGCAGCCATTTCAAGTTGCTTGTTTCACTTAGCACGCATTTAAGGTTTTCTATGTCTTTTAGATGTTTGATAGTTCATTTTTTTATTGAAAGAGATTGACATTTAATAAACGATAGTGTTATAACTGGATAATCACTTGGAATATATAAAATGGAATCATATTTTATACCATATATTAGAACAAACTTCAGGTGAGTCAGAGAACTAATTTTAGGGGGGAAAAAAGAAAAATCAAGGAAATAAGTGAAGCCAGACAAATACTAAAATAAAATATGGGTGAATTCATTTATAAACTGAATATGAGGGAAACTTTATAGGACTTATAATTCAAATGGAAAATAAAGATTGATAAATTTGTCTTTAACACTATAAAAAATTTAAAGAAAGAGTTTGCATGATAAAAACACCATAAGCAACATCAAAAGAGAAATGACACACTGGGAAAAAATACTTGTATCATGTCAAAAATAAAGGAACAGGCTTTCTAATATTAAAGAATTTTTAAAAATTAAAGAAAGGACTGAAAATCTCAGGGGAATAAATGGATGAAAGACATGAGGAGACAGTTCATGAAAATGGTTATGGAAATGGCTCTTAGAGCTATGTGAAGATATGTAAGTCCACCCACAGTAAGAGAAATTCAAATTAAAATAGTGCCTACACCCAATGCATTGGCAAAAAATCAGAAGCTTGACACAATCTATAGGCAAAGAAGAGTTGAAGCAGACGTTCACATTGTTGGTGTGACTGCAAGGTGAATGCTGTCCTGTGGAGATTGACCTGGCAAAGTCTAAGGCAGGGGTGTCCGATCTTTGGCTTCCCTGGGCCACATTGGAAGAAGAGTTGTCTTGGGCCACCCATAAAATACACTCAGACTAATGATATCTGATGAGCTAAAAAAAAAAAAAAAGAAAATCATAATGATTTAAGAAAATTTACAAGTTTGTGTTGGACCACATTCAAAGCCATCCTGGAACATACGTAGCCCACAGGCCTGTGCACAGTTGGACTAGCTTGTTCTAATTATTAGAAAATTTTTAATTACCTTAACTGGCTCTGTAATGCCTGTCACTTACCTCTGATAGTTCAATGTGCTTTGGGATGTCCCCTCCGTAGAACCTTGAAAGTTACTTCAGCCCACCTGCATGGTAGACTGAAAGTGCCTGGAAATTAACATGGTCTTGAAAAAGCTCTCAACCAGTGTCTCTTGAGCATTAATGTAATTCCTCAGATAGAATAACTTTGAGGCCTGTTCTTTGTATTCCTTTTGTTTTCCATCTGGATTAAGCGCCTGTCTCCACTAGGGCAGCAGGTTCCGTAGAGCAATCCTTCTTGGCTGCATTGTTTTTTTTCCCTGTCACCAGAACTCCCTGTATTTCTCAAATAGACATTTGCCTTTGCTTCCTGTGCACAAGATCTGCTTCTGAAGAAACCAAATTGCGACCATGCCACGTGCAGTTAGCTTAGGACCCAGCAATCCCAGTCCCAGAGTTTACCTTGAAAATGCCATCTCTCAAAAAAAGAAAGAAACAACATATACTCAAGGTTACTCATTGTGACATTATTTGTAATAAAAATGGTATCAAATGAAATGCCCAACCCTAGCAGACAGGCTGAGTAAATGATAACGTGTTATTGGTGTTCTTTTTTAAATAAAAACTTTATCATAATCCATACACCATACAATTTCCTGACTTAGAATGTACAATTTGGCAGTTTTTGTACATCCAGAGAGTTGTACAACCATTACTACCATCTAATTTTAGAATATGTTCATTACTCACCAAGGAAATCCTATGCCTTATTAGCAGCTAATCCCCGTTTCCACTCCCTAACCTTAGCCTAGGGAACTACTAATCTGCTTTCTGTCACTGTAGATTTGCTTATTTGGGATGTTTTATATAAACAGAATCATGTAATTACTTGTTTTGTTGTGACTGGCTTTTTTCACTTGGCATATGTTTTCAAGGTTCATCTATGTCGTAGCATATGTCAGTACTTTAATTCTTTTTATGGATTAATAATATTCTGCTGTGTAGATATACCCATTTATCACTTAATGGACATTTGCGTTGTTCCCACCTTTTGGCTATTTATGAATAACATTTCTGTGAACATTTTTGTGTAAGATTTTGTGTGGATGCATATTTTTATTTCTCTTAGTTTTACATACACACACCCACAAATACAAACACACATACACACACCTAGGGATGTAATTCTTGGGTCATGTGGTAACTCTATGTTTGTGCTTTTGAAGAACTGCCAAACTTTTCCAAAGAAGCTGTGCCATTTCCAGTCCCACCAACATTGTATAAGGGTTCCAATTTCTTCACATCCTTGACAGTTCTTGTTATTATTTTTCTAATGGGTGTGAAGCAGTATTCACTATGGGTTTCAGCTGTAGTTGCCGAATGACTAAGGATGTTGAGTGTCTCCTCATATGCTTTTTGGCCATTTGTAATCTTTCAGAAATTGCTTCTTTGGTTTCTTTGCCCATTTTTAATTGAGTTATTTATTTCTTATTGAGCTTTAAAACTTCTTTATGTGTTCTGATTATAAATCCCTTATCAGAAATGTGATCTAAAATTATTTTCTCTCATTTTGAGGGTTATTGAGAGCATCATTTTATTTTTAATTTTTTAGCCCTTTAGATATTTAAGGATTACTAGTTTATGATTTGCACAATGCCAAGAAGGTACTGGTACTTGCCTGGTACCAAGAGGGTCTGCAGTAGAGATTTATGAGTAAATACATTATATTACATAGTTCACCTCATTTCTCAGCCTACGACTCACACTAAATATACTGTGTTCCTCCATTGAGTCTCATATTGTGCCATCTTTTAATCTCTTACTAAGAGTGAGAATGGTCGAAATCTGCTGATCTACCTTTGTGCTTTACTCAAGAGTGATGCTCTAGCCCGAATCTAGTGCAGCATCACTAGTGTGGGTACACTGAGGCCATCACCTCCTGTGAACTTGACACTGCTTTTCAAATTGCTCAGCCTAAGGTTTCATGACTTTCTAATGAAGCTCATACTGTTTGCAAATAAACTATAATATTCTATCTTGAAATAACAGATCTAAGTAACATAAATCTGTGCTTTTAGTTTAAGAAGAATCTGTACGTATATGAAGAACAGAGGATAACCAGTCTTGACTCTAGTTCATATGAAAAAGCCTGGGTGTTTCAATTAGCTTATTATATATAATTCATTAGTAGGACAAAGTGCCTTTATTTTTTTCATTTTGTTTTGTTTTTGTTTGCAGTTTGTTTCTTGGTGGTTTTATTTTTAATGAACTCCTTATCAATTAAAGTGGTGAAACAATGGAATGGATGATTTGAAAAGTACTGACTTCTCTGTTGACCATAGCATGTAAATAGAAACTGGGTGAACACTAGTCAGGGATATGGTTGAAGGGATTCTTGAGTGGAAAGGACTATGGAGTGACTAACTCTTAAGATCAATTTCTCCTCTAGTTCTGGGACATGCCGAAGATATGGATGAGAAAGGCCAGCGCTCTCTGTGTTTGTATGCATTCTGAGATTATATTTTCAAATTATTTTTCATCGGATACTTTTGACTTCAAAAGATTGCTTTTCTTCCCTACTAAATTATTTGGGCTTGTAAGGAAAATATGCTGTCTTTAGTATTAATCCTTGAAAATTTAAGTGTATACTCAGATCAATTTTGCTTAGTTGTGTATTCTTACTATTTTTTTGACGTTCAGTTTCATGGCTGTATTTTGTAGTCTTTTGAGAGGCAGCCAAGTAACTATTTTTTGTGTGTGACAAGCCACTGGCTTGTCAAATTTGAATTTATGTTAGAAAGCTGTTTTGCAGACTTAGAACTCCAAATAAACAGCCAAATTACCATTTCTACCCAATTTGGATGTGGGAAAGTCTGTGTTTGGCTTTTATTTCTAGATAACTTGAGAATGGATAAATAGGTTTTCCTGTGTGCTATGTTAAACATTTATAATTTTGCAGCAAATTCAAATGTGAGAAATTCAACTGCAAAGAATTATGTTAAGTGGTTAAAAAAATATCTATTACTTAGGACCATCTCCTGTGTGTGTAAGGTGTTTTAGAAATGTTATAGAATCCCTCAAACTGCACTGTAGGTATGTATAATTATTTCTCTGTTATAGGCACTAAAATCAAGGGCACCAGAGTTTAAGTAATTAGGTCAAGGTCACAGCGTTACTCATAGTAAGTATGAATAACAAATTTTGGATTGGGACTCAAATCATCTTGTCTCCAATTGCACCCCCCCCCCACACACACACCTTTTTAAAGTTAATTTAATTGTTTTTTGACAGAGAGAGACAGAGACAGAGATAGAGAGAAGGGGGGAGGGCCCAGAGCAGTCTCCATAGTTTCACATCATCAGTTTTTTAACAGTTTCATTCCACAGGTGGGCGTGGGGGTGGGGAACAGGGCAGGAACCAGGCCAGGGTCCTCCTGCATGGGAGGCATGCCCCCACGAGCTGGGAACCGAGTGGGGGGTGGGTCCACACAGGCCTCATTTCGATCCTGGGACCCTGGGGCTGCAAAGTGAGTGCTGAGCCTGCTAAGCTACCTGGGCCTCCTCCTTCCTTTTCTTTTTAAGGCTTCTCTGAATTCTTCTAGTTTCATTTCTTTGGTACCATGAGATAATACTTAACATTCAGATACTTTAATATATAATAATATTACTTCAGACTCATAGTACAGTATTTTAGTATGTTCAAGTATTTTATTTTTATGACTATATGAAACCCCAAAGAGCAGCCTGTCTTTATTTTAGTTGGTAAAAGCAGAAATAATGTATCTGTGTCCTGGACTGTTTGTAAATTCTACCTCAATATAAATATATATAGACATACATTTAAAAAAATGCCGAAGGATCATCAAGAATCTATTAATCACTTTGAAAATTGATTTTCTTCCAACTTCTTGCATGACGTATTCCTGAATGGCATCCCTTAACCTTTGTTGCACATCAGAGAAATGGAGAAATGCTCCTCACTTACAGTCTACATTTTTTTCCAGAGGACTTTGCAAGGATTCTTGGGTGGCCTGATTCAGGGCACATGAATGAAATGTATGATTTCAGGGAAAAGTATAGAATTATGCTTGAGGTAGGTCTTTGGGTGGGATAGTATCTCTTTCCTCATTGCCCCCTTATTCTTTAATTTTCTGCTCCAACCAGAATTTGCTATATTTAAAAGCAGCATTTATTTTGTAATAAGGCTAAAAGAAAAACAAATAGTGAAAGACATTCAAAAGAATGTAGTCAGGGCAGAAGGAAGTTGTAGCATTCACTGAAGTAAAGCATTTAAAAGGGGTCTTGGGACTCTTAGTTTTTCTTTTTACATTGTTTGTTTTAAAGCATTCTTAGGTGTTTTTTTCCTTATGGTCCCAAAGCATACATTTGAGTTTATTATAATACTTAAATTATTATCCTTATTTGCTGCTTTGATGTTTTAAACACCTCTAACTCCAAGTGTTTTTAAAACCTCTAATTCCATGGAGCCGTATAAAGCTAACCTAAATTTAAATCCTAGTCTTATTTTTCTCTTATTGATAAAGTAATGAATTTAAGTCAAGCTTTTAGACATTCTGTGTTGTTCAACTTTTCTCTAGCGAATGAATAAGGTTTATATTCTCTAAATGTATATACAATGAATGAAGGATATATACTCTAAACATATTTTAATGCTTATATGAATAATCTTCCAAGTGTCAAATATTTATGGAAATGTTCTGCTTTGACTCTAAATGTTTATCATGCCTGAAACTTTACTGTAGCATAGTGTATAGGTTGTGTAGGTATGGAGGGTTCCATTATTACAACGATTTGACTTGTTTAATAAGACCTGCTTTGTAAGGACTATGAAGGACTTTTGTAAATGAATGTGGACTCCCCAATGTTATGCTGAAACATATACCTTGAAAGACCCTTTATACCCAGGGTTTTGAGAGTATATCACCATAGCATGGTTGATGTTCAAAATGTACCATGTCATATTCACTTGTTATCTGTTGAGCATTTAAATCCTATTTATTTAGAAATGTGATGCATAAACTGCTTTCTTAGCTATAGGAGTATTTAACTGCCAGTTATTTCTATGTTACTTACTACATTACCCCCTTCCTCCATGAAGTTATAAATTGGTTTTCATGGGGTGGCTGATGAGTGTCTATACTACCTTAACATACATAATTAGAAACATAAATATATTTAATACACAGAGACTAAACAAGAGCTTGTATTGTTGCCTAAAGTCCAAATGATTATTTTTGGTTTACTTATAGTTTAGCTATTTTGTATTACCCTTCATTCAAATTTAGACCAGGTAATTAAAAGTCATTTATGTGGGATTGTATTACTCAGGAAACAGGAAATATGGTGTGTAAAATTTCTAAACTAGTGTTGTATAGAAGTATTTCCCTAAAGGAAAATGATTACGGAGCAAGAAGCTTTTTTATTTATTTATTTTTTTAAGATTCATTTTATTGTTTTGAGAGAAGGTGAGAGAGAGAGAGAAGGGGGAAGGGCCCAGAGCAATCGCCATAGTTGTACATCATTACTTGTGACATGGTTTTTCATTTCATACAGGTAGATGTGTGGCTGTGGAGGGTTGGGAACCAAACTGGGGCCTCCTACATGGGAGGCAAGAACTTTTGCCCATTAGTCATCTCCATAGTTACTAGCTGTGCTGCAGTTCAGCATATGGGGTTTGCATGAGCTGGGGCAGGGCTGGGAACGGAACCCAGGACCTTGTGACTGCAAGATAAGGGCTCAACTGCTGAGCTATCCTGGCATCCCCTGGAAGCTTTATTTTTTTACCCTGGGGGAGGGGGCTGGGGAGAGGGTTGCTCAGAAGCCTTACTTAGAAGTCCCAAATACTGCAAATTTGTGGAAACAGTTTCACTTCACGGATATGTTGATTGAGTTTCACATCACACACAATACTGAGGGACAGATTCTGTAAGGTTTCTGGCCTTGCCCTTTATCATAATTGTGAAGTGTCACACTGGTTTGATGGAGACAGATTTAAACAGTTGTTGATTGGAAGCTCTCCATAAAGACAGGGAATTCGGACACATGAAGGCTCTGCCTGGAAATTCAGCAGTGACCATCACTCATCTATCATAATTTAACAAATGGAAAAGATGAAGACAACCTGCCATCCATCATATCTATTTTACTATACCCTTGAGTAGATTAAACTGTATTTAACAACTTCTATCTTATAGGATTTACATTCTAAATGGGAGTAACATTATTTTCACTAAGATTTTGTTTTCTGTTTATCAATTTCAGATTTTAAAGTTTCTTCCAAAATGTTCAATGTTTAATAAATTATTTTTAAAGTTGTAACAAACAGTTCTTAATTTCCCCAAATTTTGTTTTTAACAGTAGCAACGAATATCAATTCAATAGAATAGCAATGGAAATGTATTCTGAGTACACAGTGGTATAAAAATAGTAGCTTATTCATAAATTTAAATGTCCTGAATTGAAATAAGCTTGGTTGGCATTGGAAGTATTCAGTTGGGGTCCTTTAAGAAACATGAAGGTTTTATTATTTTTAGGATAGTAGAATCCTAGAGTTAGAAGATCTCATCTAATCCCATTACTTTACAGCTAAGATACTGGGCCCTAAGAAGTAAATAAATGACTGTCACAGGAAGTTCTCTAGATTTTCTGCAGTGTGCCCTTATTTGCAGTTTATCTTTTCGTGAATTACCATGGTTCAAAAATACTAAATGGAAAATTACCAAATAAACAATTTGTTAGTTTTAAATGCACACTGTCTTGAGTAGTGTAATGAAATCTCACTGTCCCGCTCCATCTTGCCCAGGACACTAATCATTTCTTTGTCCTGTGTCTCTATGCTTCCCCACCCCATTAGTCATTTAGTAGCTGTCCAGGTTATCAAATTGACTGTGGTGGAATCACAGTGCTTGTGGTCACATCACACTTACTTCATTTAATGGTCCCATAGTGTAAAAGTAGCGATACTGGCAATTCGGGGATGCCAAAGAGAAGCCATTAAAGTGCTTCCTTTAAGAGACAAGATGAAAAGTCTCCACTTAATAGGAAAGGAAACAAATCCTATGCTGAGTTGCTAAGATGTAAGGTAAGAACGAATCTTCTATCTGTGAAATTGTGAAGAAGGAGAAAGGAATTTGTGCTAAGTTTTGCTGTCACACTTCAAATTGTAGAAGTTCTAGCCACAGTGCATGAGTGCTTATCTGGGATGGAAAAGGCATTATATTTAGGAGTGGAAGACATGAACAGAAATGTGTTTCAATTAAAGGCATGGTGTGCTACTCCGGAAAGCACTGAGCCACTATGAAGACTTCAGCAAGGGGTGCCCTGAAATGGCATCCCAACACTGAGCCATTTATTGCAAGTAAGGACAGTTACAATAAGATATTTTGAGGGAGAGAGGCCATATCCACAAAACTTTTATTATAGTATATTATTATAATTGTTATGTTTTATTACTGTTCTTATTCTCTGTGCCTAATTTATAAACTAAACTTTGTCATAGGTATGCACAAATAGGAAAAAAACAAAGCTTTTCTTTTCATTCCCATTTTACATCTTCACATATTGATTCTGAAATATTGCTGGAAGTTAGAAAGCCTACGTTACTATCCTAGCATTACAGTAGTCTCCACCTCCATCCATAGGGCATACCGTAAGTTCTAAGACCTCAGTAGATGCCTGAAACCATGGATGGTATCAAACTATATATGTATTGCTACATGGATTCTGGGAACCTCAAGTCTTATCAATATCTTTGGGGATTAAAGGGGATGGGGAAGGATGATCATGGTGAGAGATAAATAATATAACTGATTCTTAGAACTTGATACTGCCAGTTAAACACTTTCGCTGCCGATCCCGCGCCAGCACGTGATGTGGCATCAACGTTAAGAAGCCAATCATGCGCTGGCGCGTAATGTGGCATTATGGAAAAAAATTTACCTCTAGTGTCTACCACGCACTGGCGCGTAGTCAAAATATTCTATCAGAAAAGGCCTAAATATTAGTAATCAGTTTGATACACATAATAATATGTTTTTACCACTTTTCATCCTCACGTGACCTGCAGCGAATGGGAGAGGAAGTATGTGCGGTGAAGTAAGGGAAAGGAGATTGCTCCCTGTTCTTGCTTCTCTTTAGCTTACTTAACCCTTGCAAATTGGTGAAAAATTTGTTCACAAACTTTGCTAATAGAGTTGCTATGTGTTACCATCTTGGCTAATCCCTACATCTGCAGAGGCAAAGGCCAAATACTTCAGTTTTATTTTTGAAAAGTCAGCTGTATAGTGATGGAAGGAGAACTGACTCTGGGTGGTAAGCACACAATGCAATGCATAGATGATATATTATAGAATTGTACACCTGGAACCTATGCAATTTTTACTAAACAATGTCACCCCAATAAGTTTAACAATAAAAAAATCCAGTAAGAAAACATTTTCTAACATCTTGATGGAAGTTATTGGTATAAAATATTATATATTAGTTAGGATTAGATTCAGCCCACAGAATGGTGTAAGCAAGTAGAATTTTGTTTTTTCTTTCAAGTAAAAGGAACACAGGAGTAAGTACACTTGATCTTAGTAAAAAAGCCCAGAAGCGATAAATACAGTAATAAGTAGACCGTGACTGATGTGGCAGGCCCCTTCTTTCTTTTTCCCTCTACCATCCTAATGTGTCAACTCAGGGCTAAAAATGACTGCTCAAGTTCCAGCCATCATGTCCTAATTTTAGCTAGCATGATGGAGTAAGCGACAAAGAAGAGAAGCAAGGCAAGGGGAAATGGCTAGTTTGATCCAGCTTATAAAGTGGTTTCTGGAAGCAGCCACCTAATACTTTCACTTTCATTTCATTTTCATTGGTCATCATTTAGTTATGAGAACATTTTGCTGCAAGGAAGACTGGAAAATATGGACTGCTTTTGGAAAATGTAGTTTATATTCTGGGTGGCAGGAAGTCCAGTTAAATCAGGATTGCATTATTATGGATGATTTTAATAAATTACTATATTTGAATTTGAAGATTTGTCTGCCATCTTTTTTATTGGCCTAAATTTAGAGGGCCACGTGGAGACTTCCATTAGTGTCCAGTAGTGTCGTTACAGGTGTGACTGTTACCCATCCTGTCTGTCTCACATTAGTTCGTGTTTGTAGTCAATGTATTCTTCCTTGAGCAGTCCATTTTTTTCCCTCAGGAGCCTAAAGAGTGAAAAGTACTTTTCAAATGCCTAGAACCTCCTATCTAATGTATTAAGCGCCTATATTTTTCAGTTGTCTTTGTTGTCTTATTACTTGAAATTGGTGCAGTCCAGTGAGAACTCAGACTCTGGGAAGGATTTCTAGCTCCATGTTCTCCCACTGGTCATAGCCCACCACTAAACAGTTACGCACACAAGACAGAGGGCTGTAGGTGTAGAGGAAGGGTCTCTTTGAGGCTCTGATTGGTTGTAAAGTGTGTCTTCAGGCTGCTTTTCTCCCTAACCAGAGCCTTGTTCCTCTTCCTCCTTATTCGTGCATTGCCTTCCAAGTGCTCTCCGGCTTCCATAGTGACCTTAACCTTGCTGCATCCTTCAGAGAGGAGGCACAGTGCAGCTCAAACCAGTAGGGATCATTGCTTCTCTAATCTGCCTAATCATCAGAACCTCCGGGGGAATATATTCACACTGTGGACTCTTGGGGCCCAAACCTGAACCAACTGAATCAGGATATCTGGGTAGAAAGCTTGTGGGTTGGTTTACAACAAGCTTTTCCAGGGATTCGTAGGCAGTCAGCTTTCTGCCATGTTTATGAACCTTTGTACAACAATGCAGGCATTAGATATACCCTGGCCCCCACCCTCCAAAAATATAAAAACTCTCTATATTGAATATTTCACACCTATGAAGGGCTCAAAACTCCCAATCTCATGTTCCACACCTACATGCCAAACCAAATAAGGCCCTGTCCAGCTTTGTAGTAATTGTAGCAAAGCCTTTTCTGAGCCAGCTGTCGGTGGGCCCAGAGGACTAACCATTAGTACTGATTTCAAGCACCATGAAGAAGTTCAGAGGCTGCGCTTGCTGAGTCTGTGTGTGTCAGCGGCATTGTGGTTTGGGGAGGAGATTGGAAAGGCTTCCCTAGGAAAAGAATGGTGTGTGTAAATGAGGTTGCAGTAGAAATGCAGTGCATAGGCTCATGTTTTGTGGTATTTCAGCTTTAAATTAGGTGTAGGCTTATCTAATAAATCTGCAGTATGTTCATATAATTGTGATTTCATGTATACTTAAAGAGTTTAATTTTATAATCAAGTCATTAATAGTTTTCTAATTACTAAATCAGGAGTATCATGTAATTCTGTGAAGAGATAAAAATCTGGCGGAGAGGGCAGGCAAATCTAGTAGAGTGATACTTAAGATTTATTGGTATTATAGTTGTTTTCTTAAGAAGTGATGTAGACAATAACAACAGATTTATTATATATGTTA